>JAODAL010031039.1:0-49039 GCA_025379985.1 Phyllomedusa bahiana | reverse complement strand
AAAAAAAAAAAGCTTAATTCCCCCCTGGATGTAAATTGGGCAAAAGAATTGAGAACCCCACAAAAAGTGCTTTGTAGGTGTTTACAATTGCGTTTTTTCTAGGGAACAAAAAGAATAAATTGTAATTAAAACCATCCTTGTGAATTATGCTCAGGAAAAATGTTTATATTTTTGCCGTTGAAAATGACGTTTTCTTGGGGTCAGGACCAGCAAAACAACGTTAAAATTAAACCCCCTAGATGTAAATTCCCGCAAAAGATTGAGCAACCACAAACTAGTAGTTTTTAAAGGTGTTACAATTGGTTTTTTTCTAGCCACACAAAAGAGATAAAATTGTAATTAACCTTGCTTGGAAAATGCTACAGGAAAATGTAATATTTTGGCATTGAAAATGAGGTTTTCTTGGGTCAGAAACCGAAAAAACAACGTTTAAATTTAAACCCCCTGGATGTAAATTGGGGAAAAAAAAAATTTGGGCCCCCAAAATAGTAGCTTTTTTTGCGTTTTTACAATTGCGTGTTTTCTACCCCAAACAAGAGATAAAATTGAAATTTAAACCCTTTCGCTTATGAATTATGCTCGGGAAAAAATGTATATTTTTTGGGCGTTGAAAATGATGTTTCTTGGGGTCAGCAACCAGAAAAACAACGTTAATTAACCCTGGATGTAATTGCGAAAAAAGAATTGAGCAACCACAATAGTAGCTTTGTGGGTGTTAAATTGCGTGTTTTTACCCACACAACAAGAGATAAAATTGAAAATTAACCTTCGCTTGTGAATTAGCTACGGAAAAATGTATATTTTTTTGGCATAAAAATTGAGGGTTTCGGGGGGCGCACCCCCAGCAAAAAAACGTTTAAATTTAACCCCCGGATGTAAGTTGCCAATAAAATTTGAGCAGCCAAAAAATGAAGTGGTTTTGTATTGTAAAAAGCTGTTTCTTTAAATAAAATAAAACAGGAACGGCTTAGATCCCATTTTGGTATTAAATGATTTGCAGCTGAGTAATGGACACTGGATTTCAGATCCAATCCCCAAAAAATTTTTCGAAATAAAATTAAGAGAACGGGCCTCTGGAAAAGTGAGACCCCCAAACAACGTGTATAAAAATCAGTTTTTCGTGAGAGCTATCCAATCACCGGGCAGCCCTTCCCTGATCATTATGTGAGAGGAGTGTGAGTCCCGACATCGCCCCCGGACTTTTTTTGTGCGGTGAGGGCCGAATCCCCCCGGTCTCTGATTGGCTTCATTCTGCACATGTATGAGGCTATGCCCTTTTTCCTTCAGAGTGCTTTGCCCCATGTAGCGCCATGTGCTCGCACCCCATTTTATAAATAAAAAGACACTTTGTTCACCCGAACCCCCCCAAAATTCGATTTTCATTCGAACCAAATTTTTTTCCTAAAATTCCCTAAACGTTTTCCCACTTCGTTAGAATCGATTCGCCCATCTCTAATTCTCAGCCTAAAAAGGAGAGCCCAGCGATTGTCTGGGGATGTAAACATTTTCATTTCTTTCTCTATGGAGCTTCTTTCAGCCTTGTTATTGATCATCAAGCTCTCCTCACCATTTTTGGAAATGCAAGAGCCAAGATGCAGTCCATGCAGTACCAAACGCACTTCAGCTGACCAGTTTGGTACAGCAACTACAAATGACAAAAAGCTGTGTGCCTTCATGGATATTATTCAGAATGGAAAATAGCAGGAGATTCAAAGAGCAAACTTTCCAGATCTGGAAATAAATCTCAAAGAGCTAAAATCATTCTCAAGTGTGAGAACATAACTGTCAGTCACTGAAAAGCACTTTATTCTCCGAAGCACCACTTTGGTTGTCCCTAAGGCCTTGCATCATTCAGTGACACAGATTGCTTACGAAGGTCATCTGGGAATTGTTGGTACAAAAAAACTTCTGTAAGAAAAAAGTGTGGTTCCAAAATATGGATAAATTTGTAGAAGACATGATTCAACATTGTTAAACCTGCCAGCTGGGTACTTCTTCATCAAAACCTGAGCTCTTATTCTCAAATTAAATGTTGATTTCACGATATGTGTCATAATCCCCGCTCCAGACTATGGACACTCTCATATTTATGTCCCCCAGGTCCACCATTACCTCTCCCCACTCATGCTCCACTCCCGTCATGCACAACAACTCTCAGTAATTTAAATGGCCAGGGCACCGCTGATTTTCAATCACCAGGCACTGGACCCTTTATTACATCCCTTCCCCCAATGTTTTCCACCAGTGTATTGGTGTATTTGTCTAGTCTCTAGTTTTTTGATTATGCTACATGGACTTTGACATTGGCTTGTGACCACCACTATTCTCTGCCAGCCATCTGCCCTGACCCTCCACGAGTGACCTAACCACAATTGTCTGCATCAGCACTGACCTTTCTGCCTGCCTACCGACCATGTCTTTCCTGCGCCTCCTGAATCAGGCCTGCACCTTCGCTGTCACAGTGAGTGGCCACATCAAGGGTATGCGACCTGGAAGTCCCCCCGCAGAGAAATCCATCTTGCCTTTCGGAGGGTTCTGGTGAATACTGAGAGGCTCCTTTGACTCCCCTCCCTGGCGTAGTTCAATAAATCATCTCTTGCAGTGACCTTTAAGATCCAATATCATGACAGTTGACTTGTATGGAAGACATAAGACAATTAGCATTTCTTACACTGCACACTGTATACTAATCATTGTCTGTTACAATTAATAACATTGCTTATTCTATATTCTTGACTGCCAATTAGTCAACTTACTTTTTACTGTGGTGCACATATTAAAACAACTGCATCTTTCATTACTTCTTAAATATGTAGTATGTTTATTTGTCTGAATAGAACTCAATAACAATAGAGAGTACAAGATAGGTGGTCCACTACCATCACCTGTGATAGTCCCTCTTTTGGAGAGACAGTCCCTATTTTCTACCACTAAACTCAACTCGCCTCCCATTTCTAAGAGCAAATATTCCAACTGCATGGACTTCTTCTGCATATTATGTCAGATCAAAGGGCTCAATTTGTCTTGTTGATTCTGGTGTGCCCTTTTTCCTTGTTGCTTACCACACTCAATCTAACTGACAAGTAGAGAGCGTGAATCAAGCCCTCAGGAATTATTTTTGTCATTTTATTTCGTCTTGTCAAGACAACTGGTCTGACCTTCTTTTATGGGCTGAATTCTTGTACAACAATCTTGATTCTGATTCTGCTGGAGCATCTCCCTTCTTTGTGGTTTTTGGGTGACATCCCCACCCTCCTCTCCCCCTGCCGGCCCTCTTAGATGTTCCTGCTGTGGATGCTCCGTTCCAAGAAATTTCACACAACTGTAAGGACATCACGGACATCTATAGGAAGATATAGAAAGATAGGAATCGAAGACCCCCCTCCTGTGTTCCATACCGGTGATAAAGTTTGGCTGTCCAAGAAGTACGCCCACCTCAATCTTGGTCTTTGCTTTCTGGGTCCCTACCCGATTCTACGCTGCATCAACCCAGTGTGCTATGAGCTTCACCAGCCTCCATCTATGCGGATCCCAAAATTATTCCACCTCTCTCTTATAAAGCCTCTGGTCCTTAATAATTTTTTCCCAGAAGACTGGAACATCCACTACTGAAATGGATTATGATGAGATTTTCAAGGCCCAAGAAATTCTGGCAGAGAAATGTCTCAGAGGTAAAGGTTTTTTATTTATAGACTGAAAGGGATTTGGACCAAAAGAGGTCATGGGAGTTATTGGAGAATATCAATGCCCTCGACCTCATCCACAGATCCACAGACCCAGAAGAGGAGGGGTCATAAGGGTGGGTTACTGTCCCAATGTGTGCTATGGTCCCCGCTCAAGACCTTGTGTCTCTTTCCTGGGGGACCACTGTAAGTCATCTCTCCCCACTCCTGCTCCGCACCCGCTTGTTGTCTCTGGCCGGTGTCTGTGTATCCTCTTCTTAGACTCTCAGAACTATAAAGGGCCAGAACACCACTGATTTCCAATCATCAGGCACTGGACCCTTTATTACATCACTTCTCCAATATTCCCCCATCAGTGTATTATTTTAATTTCCTAGTGTCTATTCTGTTTTGTTTATGCTATCTTAACTTTGACTTGTGACCATGACTATTGTCTGCCTGCCGCCTGTCCTGACCCTCCATGAGTGACCTGGCCATGATTGTCTGTTGTCAGCCCTGACCTTTCTGCATGCCTATTGACCATGTCTTGCCTGCTCCTCCTGTACCACACCTGCCCCTTCGCTGTCACTGCGAGTTGCCATGTCAGGGATAGCAGCCTGGGATTCCCCCATAGCAAAGTCAATTCCACCTTGCGGTGGGCTCTGGTGAGTACTGGGAGTCTCCATTAACTCCCCTCCCTGGCATAGTTCAATAAGTCATCTCTCGCAGTGACTTGTACATAAGGCAATTAGCATTCCTCACACAACACACTAATTATCTAGTCGTGGTCTGTTATAGTGTGTTGTTGAAAAAATGTTTGGACATGGAGTTTGACTTGAATTTATGATGAGTAGTGGTTTTAATGATACTTTCTTTCCCCGTGTCTTTTAAAACTAAAAGAATAAAAACGATATTGAAGAATAATGAAAATTTAAGACGAAAAGGATTGTTGTTCCGATATTCCCCAGACATCGATATAGCCATTACATTAGGTGATCAGATGACAATGGTGTCAGCCATGCCAAAGTATATTTTCAACACATGGATTAAGATCATTCAAATATCTGTTTCTGCCCAAATAAATTTGTGAAGATGAAAATGTAACCTCCTTTTTTAAACAAATTTTTGAAGTCCCCCCACCAACGATCAAACCACAATTCAGGGGGGGAACCTTACTATATTATACAAGACTTCCCTTTTTTAAAGGGGCAAAACTTAATCATGGGATTAATTTCATCATCTTTTAGCAAAAATATATTAGGGCTAGAGATGGGCGAATTGATTCTAACGAATTAGAATTTCAGGAAAACTTCGGTTCGGAACGAAGTAAAATTTTGGGGGCCCCTTCTTTAAAGGGAAGTGTGCTTTTGATTAAAAAAAATGGGTTTGCGACACATGGTTTTAAAAATTGGGGCCAAAAACCCGGGGGGAGGAAAAAAAAAGGGCATAGCCTCATGAAAATTTTACAAAAGTTTGAAGCCAATCAAAAGGCCGGAAAGGATTCCTGTGACGTCACTCCCACTTTTATAATTTCCCGGGGGGGCGACCCCTGGGACCCTCATACCCTTCATTTGTACTGATTGGGGAAGGGTTTCTGCCGCGGCGGGTTATGATAGTTTGATACAAAAGAACTCATTTTTTATACGGGCGATTTTTTGGGGGGTGTCTCACTTGTCTCAGAGACAAACTTCTAAAAACCCCGTTCTTTTTCAGATTTTTTGGGAAATTTTATCAAAAGCCCGGGTTGGGGTGTCCAGGGGGCGTTTGCATATACATTTTAAATGCTACCCTTGCTCACAGCACATTGAATACCCCAAAAGGGGTGTTTCTAACCCTGTTCCTGTTGTATTCTTTTAAAAGAAACAGCGTTTTTTAAAATAAAAAAACACCATTTTAAATTTTTGGTTTCCCTCAATTTTTTTGCCAATTTGTGGTTTTTTTAAATTTGTTTGGCGCAATTTACATACGGGGTTTAAATTTAAAGCTTTTTCTGCTGTTTGTGGAAAACTAAAAAAACCTATTATTTAAACCCCCAAAAAAAATACTTTTTTCCTTTGGGGAAAAATTTCACAAGCGAATTTTAATTACAATTTTCCTCTTGTTTTTAAGCGTAAAAAACACGCCATTGAAAACACCTACAAAGCGGGTATGTTGTGGTTGCTCAATTTTTTTGGGCGAAATTTTCCCATCCGGGGTTAATTAAGCGTTGTTCTGCTTTTTTTGGTGACTAAAAAACCCTTTTAAATTTTACCGCCAAAAAAGACTTTTTTTCCTGTAGTAAAATTTAAACCAGCAAAGGGTTTAAATTAAAAAAGTTTTCCTCTTGTTGTGTACGTAAAAAAAAACGCCTTTGGGAAACACCTACAAACTGGAAATTTTTGGTTGCTAAATTTTCTTTTGCGAAATTTTACACCCGCGGGGGTTTTTAAATTTAAGCGTTGTTTGCTCCCTTGGGGTTTTAACTAAAAGAAACCAATTTTTTTCAACCCCAAAAAAGGGACTTTTTTCCCTTTGTAGCATCTTTTCACAAGGGGAAAGGGTTAATTACATGTTTTCCTCTTTTTTTGTGTAGCGAAAAAAACACGCCATTGTAGCACCTAAAAAGCTTTTTAGTTTGGGGGGTTTTTTTAAATTGTTTGGCGCAATTTAAAATTACAGGGTTAATTAAGCTTTTTTCGGGCTGCTGTGGTAACTAAAAGAAACCTTTTTTTTTTCACCCCAAAAAAAAAAAAAATTTTTCCTGTAAAAAAATCAAAAGGGCAAAGGGTTAAAATTTAAACAAGTTTTACCTCTTGTTTTGTACAAAAAAAAACACGCCATTGTAAAAAACCTAACAAAAGCTGGTAGTTTGGGGTTTTCTCAATTTTTTTTGGCCCGAAATTTTACACCCAGGGGTTAATTAAGCGTTTTTTTCTGCTTTTGTGGTGACTAAAAGAAACCTTTTATTTCACCCGCCAAAAAAGACATTTTTCCGGGTAAAATTCACAAGCAAAGGTTAATTAAAAGTTTTCCTTTTGTTGTGTAGCGTAAAAAAAACCCCATTGTAACATCTACAAAAAGTTTGGTAATTTTTGGTTGCTCAATTTTTTTTTCCCGCAATTTCATAAAAGGGGTTAACTAAGAAATTTTTCTGCAGCTGAACCAGTAAAAGAAACTTTTTCACCGCCACAGAAGAAATTTTAGCAAAATTCATATCCGAAGGTTAAATTTAAACCGTTTGTGCTTTTTATTTCATTTAAAAAAACACAAAAAAATTTTTTAAACGGCACATACAAGTAAATTTTTCCTGCCCCTTTTTGAAGCGCAATTTTTTATCCCAAGGGGTTTTCCCAAGCTTGTTACGGGTTTATTTGGAGTCAAATACAGGGGTGTATTTATATAAAACAAGGGTATTTTTATCAAACGTGTCTTAAATTTTTGAACAAAAGGTATGTCAACAGAAGGGGCAGGCTTTTTTCACCTGCCCCAAGGGGGCATTTTCACAAACATTCCTGGACAGGCCCAGGGCGCAGCAAAAAGGCCCGGGGGGTTCCCCAGCAGGGGTCACCGGTGAGGGCCACAACTGCCGCCCCTGTCAAAACTACGGGCCCCTGGCTTTACTAGCAACCCCAAGGTTCTTGGGTTTTGGGTTTACTTGGGCATCCACCCCCCTCCCAGATGACATCGAACAAAACCCCCGCCAAGAGTTTGGTGGGATCGTCAACAAAAACCCTTTTTGGCATGGCCCGGGAGCGGGGCCAAACGCCCTCACTTTGTCCTCAACCCCGCCTCTTTCCCATCCCCTTTTTCCCCCAGCCAAAGATCTTTCTTATGGGTTTTGGGCTCACACCACTATATAGCGAGGGTGAAACAATTTGAGGGGGGCAGTCAAAACAGCTTTCTTTGGGATCGAAAAAATTTGGGGGCCCAAAATCCCCGCTTCTTTTAGTAGGAGGCAAAGTATAGATGTGGAGAGTTGGGATGGGAGGGCCTGTTGTGAGGGGGCAGGGCCCCGGGGAAAAACCAAGACCGGTGATGAGGGCAAACAGTGACGATGAAACACAAATGATGATGGGTTTTAACCACCGCACTTTGGGGGCCGGTGAAGCAAGGGGTTCATCCCGTCAGGAGAAGAAGGGGGGGCAGCTTGCGCTTTAGGCAGCGGCTCAAACCCGCAATTGGGTTTGTGGGGGGCCGGGGAGTCACAGGGGAGGGAGCAGTTTGAGGCCCGGGAGCCAAGGGACACGGGGGGAAAAAACCCGCTTCGTATCCAAAAAAGTAAACGGGGGGAAAAGGGGCTCAAACGAGGGCAGCGGCGGCATTTAAAAACTTTTTGGGGGAGCGTTTGGCGGGAAAATCAGCTACTTCGGCTTTGTTTCAATTTTTTTTGCTAAAACACCGGAGGAGCCAAATGGGGGAATTTTGTTTGAATCTTTTGGGGGGAAAAGGGAAAACGTGGCCAGGGGTTTAACTTTTGGGACCAAAAGCCCTTTCTTTAACACATTCAGCGTCAAACCACTGGGGGCCTGGGAGAAAAAGGGGGCTCAGAAAGTGGTGGTCCATCCTGCCGCCGCAGCAGCAGAGCCAGTGGCACGCAATTTCCATTGCAAAACCCGGGCAAGGGTCCACCACCCCTGAGATGGGCCCCGCCCTCGCTACCCATGGGGGCCAAACAGTCTTCAGCGAGGGAATTTGCAAAGAGACAATAGTATGCGTCCAACCATCCCCAAAAGGGGCAGAAGCTGACCGTTTTCTCCTGCCAAGGGTTTTTGGTTTCTGCAGTCCCACCCTTTTTCCAAAAGGTGGACTCCCGCAAACCCTTCAGAGAACAATGGGGGTTTTGCCGAGCAGAGGGTTTTGGGGAGTTCCAAGCCTTAAAATTTTTTTTCCAAAAAGGGAGAAACCAAAACACTTCATAAATATGTAAACAGAAATTGGGCCCTCCTTGAGCTTATCGGTTTGTTCCACGTCTGGAAAACTGTTAAAAACGGTCATGGGCCCCTTTCATGTCCTTTCGGCCCACTGGGGGAATGTCTTTCCCGCCCAGGCACAACCCCAAAAACCCTTTGGGCAGGGGACGCCGCTTTCCCCCCTCCACGTTGTCAAACTGCGGGTCTTGCGCCAATGTCCCCCTCCCCCCTTTCCCCCTCCCCACCACCCCCTCTCACCTCCACAAGGGACTGGCCCCCTTTATACCAAAAATGTTAAACAAAAGCGGTTTTCCCTGCAGTTCTACACCTGGCTTTACTCGGCAAACAAATCACACCGGGGGGGAACTGCTTTCCCCGCATGCGCAAAAAATCGATGTGGGCTTTTTTCCGCGCCAACTGCAAATCGGAACCATGGTGACGGACAATGGGAGGAAAAATGGTGTCCGCGCTGCACCGAGGAGGGATGGTCCATGTGCCCTGCATGGCGCATGTGTTCAATCTGGTTGTGAAAAGGTTTATAAAGTCTTCCACTGATCTTCAGAAGATTCTGAAAATGTCCAGGAAACTGTGCATGCACTTCATCCATTCCTACAAAGCCAGGAACACCCTCCTCGAGTTGCAGCGGCAGAAGGGCCCTTCCCCAACACACTCTATAATGCGATGTTTCCACCCGTTGGAATTCCAGCCTGCACATGTTGGACCGACTGTATGAACAGAGAAAGGCCATTAACGATTTTTTGATGATCCAGGTGGACAGGAGTACTCCCCTTTGTAACTTTGAGGTCAGCCAGTGGCAGCTCATGCGTGACACCTGCCGTTTGTTGAGGCCATTCGGGGAGGCCACGTTATTTGTCAGTCGCCAGGACTACGGGATGAATAACGTCATTCCACTGCTTCATGTCCTGGAACAGATGGCTGAAAAATCTGTCTGGGCAGGGGACTGGAGACGTGGCGACTACATCTCGCGGCCACATGAGTCCGGTGGGGACTGAAATGGAGGAGGAGGAGGAGGGCATTGGAGCAGAAGCATTGTCTGGTGAAATAGGGGGATTTTCTACCCAGGTGACAAGAGAGGAGGAGCAGGAGCAGCTGGAGGAGGTAGATGGAGATGAGGAAGACGAGGCAGATGACCCGCAAGCACCGTGGCAGTATACAGTGGAGATGGAGGCAGGGAGCCCCTCGGAGTCACTTGTGCAGATGGCCCGCAACATGCTGATTTGCCTGGCTAGTGACAGCCGAATAGTTACCATCCGGCAGAGGGATGACTTCTGGCTCTCCACCCTATTGGACCCTCGCTACCGGTCCAAAATGGGAGCCTTTTTCCCAGCTATTGAGAGGGAGGACAAACTCAAATACTATAGGGAAATCCTCCGTAGCCAGTTGGCCGCTGCCTATGTGCGGCATCGTCCCTCCTCTGACAGGTCTGACCGGCGGGTGCCCCAGCGCTCCCGTCTTCCGGCCGCGGCTGCGGGGGGCCGGTGGGGTGGGGGGGTAGGAGCAGTATCAGCTCCATCAGCAGCAACCTAAGTCTGGAGTCACTGACGAGCAGCTTCCTTCACCCGCCTAGTGAGGAGGGTAGTCGCCAGCAGCAGCAGCAGGACCTGGAGCAGTCCCTGAACCAACAGGTGGTGGCCTACTTGGACAGCACTCTGCCATCCCAGTTAGAAGATCCGCTGGACTACTGGGCAGCCAAACTGGATGTGTGGCCGCAACTTGCCGAGTTTGCAGTGGAGAAGCTGTCCTTCCCGGCCAGTAGTGTGGCATCAGAGCGGGTGTGCAGTGCGGCGGGGGCCATCGTTACCCCAAGGAGAACCCGCTTGTCCACGGGAATTGTAGAATGACTGACCTTTGTCAAGATGAAACAGGCGTGGATCGGCCACGATTTCCACACACCAATGCCTTAGGCATCAGACTACATCAGCCATGACGCCTCACCCAAACTGTGAGAAATGAGTCTGGGTTCAAATTACCTGCCTCAGCCACTATTCTGATGCTGCCACCCGCCTGATGCCACACATCTGCTGCCAGTTTCTCCGTCTGCCACCAACCATCTTTATCAGGGACTGGTATTGCCACCGACTAGTGTGAGCGATTATTATCGACAAAGTTGAAATCGGCACAGTTTTTATGGTGATCGGATTTTTTAGATCATGCGATAATTTAGGTTAAAATCTGTGCATCATCTATTAAGATCTCGCCATTTTCGGCGCTTCCTGTCATTTTGGTGGCCAGCAAATCAGATTACAAAATAGAGCAGGGTGAGATGTGTGTGCGACGTCATGACTGGGATGTGTATGGTTGCGATTGGCTGGAAAAATCACATGACCTCGTTTTACATAGAACAGCGTTTCCTGTTCAGCCTCAGTGTCTCCCAGCGTCTCAGAGCAGAAGAACGTGCGCTCTGCTTGTGTCCAAACAGCTCAGCGAAATTATTATATTTCTTCACAGAGAATCCTCTACTATTAGCTGTGTTCCTTACAATTTAGTTAGATTAGAGATTGGAAGATTTTATATAGTTAGGTAGAGAATTTTAAAGGAGTATCTACTGCTGTAAAGTCACGGGGGGAGAGGAGCGGGGGCCCCGGCGGGCGAACACAGACAAGCTCTATAAAGAATACTGGATAAAGTTCACCAAGACTTAGTGTAGACATTGCAATAGCTTTATTATTAACAGTTTTCTATTGAAATATTTCCTGGATATTGGGCAGCCTGAACTTATAGGATACACATCTTTTCTAGTAACTGCAGGTCTCTTTGTTAGATGCAAAACTCCACTTTTATTATCAGTATACATTTCAGATAGGTGTTCATTTTCAATTTTGCCCATTCCACTTTTGTTGATATATCCACCTTGCACTTAAATTTGAATCCAGCAATTTTATAGTCACCACAGGTGACTTGAAAGGTGCCAAAAAGAACGGTTAGTATAAGAATATACAAGCTCTATAAAGAATACTGGATAAAGTTCACAAAGACTTAGAGTAGACATTGCAATAGCTTTATTAATAACAGTTTTCTATTGAAATATTTCCTGGATATTGGGCAGCCTGAACTTATTAGGATACACATCTTTTCTAGTAACTGCAGGTCTCTTTGTTAGGTGCAAAACTACACGTTTATTATCAGTATACATTTCAGATAGGTGTTCATTTCAATTTTGCCCATTCCACCTTTGTTGATATATCCACCTTGTACTTAATTAGAATCCAGCAAGTCAGCACAGGTTGATAGGTGCCAAAAATACCTTGTAATATCCGAATAAATTTCAGATACGTGTTTTTTGACTTTGGCGCACTACAGCTTTGTTCATTGAGGCACCTTGCACTTAAATGTGAATACTGCAATTTTTAGTCACCACAGGTGAATTGATAGGTGCCAAAAAATACCTTTTATTATCCGAATACATTTCAGATACACGTTTTTTCACTTTGGCGCAGGCCAGCTTTGTTGATAGATCTACTTTGCAGTTAAATTTGAATACAGCAATTTTGTAGTCACCACAGGTGAATTGATAGGTGCCAAAAATACCTTTTATTATCCGAATACATTACAGATACGTTTTTTTTGCACTTTTGCCCAGTCCAGATTTGTTGATAGAGCCACCTTGCAGTTAAATTTGAATCCAGCAATTGTGTAGTCACCACAGGTGAATTGATAGGTGCCAAAAAATACCTTTTATTATCCGAATACATTACAGATGTCACTGTTCATGCCGCGGTCCCTGCCTTGGACCGTCGGCCTGTCCGTACCTGCCATGTCTCTGCTGGGGCTCCCTGTGCAGGGGTCCCAGCAGCCTGTGTTCTGCTATGTACTTGCCTGTCCTGTCCAGTTCTTGTTGCTTCCTGGGTCCTGTCTGTGCACTGTGCCTCCTAAGCTGCGTCGCGCGCGGCAGCTTCCTGCCTATTTATAGTTTCCTGTTCTGTTGCACCTTCCTCTTCACCCCTGACCTCTGTCTATAAGAGGAAGTTTTTTGTCTTTTACTCTGGGTCTTTTTCATTGCAGTTGTTACAGCCTCTTGCTTTTGTCGGGTTTTGTGCCCACCCTTGAGCTCCTCCCAAGTATCTTTGGGAATTAAAACCCTGGAGATGGGGTTTCCGGGTCTGTTTTCATCTGTGCTCCTGACCTTTGTTTGTCCCTGTTACGTTGATGTCTATTTTTTTTTGACCTGTCCTGTGTCCTGCCTCGGCACTGTTCCTGGTTGTCCCTGTCGTTTTTACCACCCGGTTCTGTTTTTTTCCCGGGTGGTGTCCGTTTTACCCCCTCCGTACCCTGCTGTGTTCCTGGTACGTTTTACCTGCCTGCTTAGTTTCCTATGTTCCTGTGTTCCTGTCCTTTTACCCGGACTGTCACGAAAGGAAACCCAAATTTCGGGGGTATTTACCTGGGGGTTCCCGCACCAAAAGGGTTCATCCCCCCTAGCGGCGGGTTGCGAAGCCCAGGGGCCCTTAGACTCCACCCCCTGGCTTTTGGTCCCCCCAGCTACCCCCTCGCCTGCGGTGATCACGGGATCCACTCCCGGATGTCGGCGGTCGGCCCCTTTCGGCTTTAAGCCCGTCGGCGCCCCCTTTGTTACATTTATAAACGGGCCCCATGGATCCCCCGGGGGTGGACCTGCCCTCGTCTGGGGAGTGTTCCCCCCCGTTGGCCTAGCCAGGGGTCCGGCACGGTTTAAACTTTTGGGCCTTTTTTCATGGTCCACCCCAGAGTTTACTTTTTGGCCTGGGTCTTGGTAAACCCCAGGTTACTTTTGGGCCTAGCTCATGGTCCGGGCCCAGGCTTACTTTTGGGCCCCCTAGCTCGGGTCCCACCCCAAGAGCTTTTTTGGCCTAGTCAGGGTTTCCAGCCCAGAGCTTACGTTTGGCCTAGCTCATGGTTTCCGGCCGGGAGCTTACTTTTTGGCCCCTTGTCAGGGTTTTCTCGCCCTGAGCCTTCTGGTCCCCGGGGCTTACGGTTTTTGCCCTGACCCTTCTTGAGTCCCCGGGGGCTTACGGTCTCCCCCGGGCCCTTTCTGAGCCCCCGTGGCTTCCCGGGTTCGCCCGGGCCCTTTTGAGTCCCCGTGGTTTCGGTCTGGGCCCGAGCCTCTGAGCCCCCGGGGCTTAGGGGTTCCCCCCTGAGCCTTCGGGAGTCCCCGGGGGTTTCGGTCCCCCCGCCCTGAGCCTTTTGAGTCCCCGGGGTTAGGGTTTACCCCCCGGGACCCTTCTGAGTCCCGTGGTTTTGGGTTCCCGCCCTGAGCCTTCGGGAGTCCCTTTGTTTAAGGCCCCCCCTGAGCCTTCTGAGTCCCCGTGGCTTGGGGGTTTCCCGCCCTGACCCTTCTGGGGTCCCCGGGGTTTTTACGGCCCTCGACCTGACCCTTTGGGCCCCCCCGTGGCTTACGGTCCCCCCTGAGCCTTCTGAGTCCCCGTGGTTTTCCGGTCCCCCCTGAGCCTTCTGAGCCCCCGTGGCTTACGGTCCCGCCCTGACCCTTTCCCTGGGTCCCCGTGGCTTAGGGTTCCCCCCTAAAGCCTTCTAAAGTCCCCGTGGTTTCGGTTCCCGTCTGGGGCCTTCGGGAGCCCCCGGGTGGCTTACGGTTCCCCCTGACCCTTTCGGGCCCCCCGGGGGCTTAGGTCTCCCCTTTTGAAGACCTTCTGAGCCCCCGTGGCTTAGGGTCTGCCCTGACCCTTCTGAGTCCCCGTGTTACTGCCCCCCCTGGGTTCCCCTCCCCTTTTTTGCCTAGTCCCAGGGCTTGTTCCTCCCTTTTCCCTCTTTTCTGGGGTTTTCCCTTTTTCTGGCTATTATACAGCCGGTATTTGGGTTTTTTGGGGTTGCCATTTGAAGTTGGGGGGAGGGGATATGTGGAATGCCATTCTGTGTTTTGGAGGGGGGGGGGGGTTTGGGGGGGGGGGTATTGCCCGGGTTTTCATGCCGCGGTCCCTCCCTTTGGGCCCGGGCGGCCTGTCCGTGCCTGCCAGGTCTCTGCTGGGGCTCCCTGTGCAGGGGCCCCAGCAGCCGGTGTTTGCTATGTATTTCCCTTGTCCTGCCCAGTTTTTTGTTTTCCTGGGCCCTGTCTGTGAAATTTTTGCCCCCCTAAGGGTGGGCGGGGCTTTCCCTGCCTTTTTATTTTCCCTTGTTCTGTGCCCCTTCCCTCTTCCCCCCTTTCCCTCTGTCAAATTAAGAGGAAGTTCTTTGTTCTACTCGGGTCAGTTCATTGCAGTCTGTTACGCCTCTTGCTGTTTTTGGGTTGTGTCCATCTTGAGTCCTCCCCAGTATCTCGGGATTTAAACCCGGGAAATGCTGTGGTCCAGTCTGGGTAAATTATGAGCTCCTGACCTTCTGTTGTCCCCTTTTACGTCTGATGTCTTGCCCCCCTGTCCTGTGCCCTGCCTCGGAAACCTTTTCCGGGGTCTGTCCCTGTCGTGTTACCCCTTTCCGGTTTCCCTGTTGTATCCTGTGGTGTCGTTTATCCCCCCTGTATTTTGTGTTTTCCTGATTTCCTTTTTTTACCTGCATGCTTATGTTCTCCTATGTTCCTGTTTTTTGTCCTGTCCCCCGGGCTGTCCCGCGGGTTTACCCAATTTCGGGGGGTTGTGCCCTTTGGGGGTCCCAAGCCGTCCTTTTCCCGTTTTTTTTTTTGGGGGGTGGGTCTGCGAAGACCGGGGGGCCCCTTGGTTTTCCATCCCTGGGTGGTCCCCCAAAAGTACCCTCCCCTGCGGTAATCAAGAGGATCCACCCCGGATTGGGTGGTGGGGGCCTGGCTTTACGTTTTTCGCGCCGCCCCTGTTACAACAGATACGTGTTTTTTGATTTTTTGGTTTGCACTACAGCTTTGTTCTTTGAGGCCCCCCTTTGAAATTTAAATTGTGGAATTTACGAAATTTTTTTAGTAAACCCGGGTTTGAATTGATAGGTCCCAAAAAAAATACCTTTTATTATCCAAAAATAAAATTACAGATACGGGTTTTTTGCACTTTTGCCCAGCCCCAGTTTTGTTGATAGAGCCCCTTGCAGTTTTTTTTGGGGGAATCAGAAATTTGTGTATTTAACCAAAAAGGTAAAATTTGTTTGGGTTTCCATAAAAAATCCCTTTTATTATCTGAATACATTACAATACGTTTTTTTGGGCTTTGGTGCATACAGCTTTGTTCATTGAGGACCTTGCACTTAAATGTAAATTTATGAATTTTTGCAACAGGTAAAATTGAAGGTCCCAAAAAATACCTTTTATTATCTGAATACTTTTACGATACGTGTTTTTTGCATTTTGCCCAGTCCAGATTTTTTTAAGAGCCACCTTGCAGTTAATTTGAATCCAGCATTTGTTTTGTTACCAAGGTGAATTGATAGGTGCCAAAAAATACCTTTTATTATCCGAATACATTACAGATACGTGTTTTTTGCACTTTTGCCCAGTCCAGATTGTTGTTTGAGCACCTTGCATTTTAAATTTGAATCCAGCAATTGTGTAGTTACACAGGTGAATTGATAGGTCCCAAAAAAATACCTTTTTTTTTCCGTATAAATTTCAGATACGTGTTTTTTAAATTTGGCGCAGGCCAGCATTGTTGACTGATAGATTACTTTGCAGTTTATATTTGAATCCAGCATTTTTGTTTTGATTTGAGGGATTTGAGAATAGCTATGATTTGCCGTCTTTTAAAAAGAGACTTTCCAAAACTCTTCCATACCTTCTCAAATTTGTATATTTCTGAACATGGACGAAAATTCAGGTGGTAAGCGAGCAAAGGGGGGTGGACATGGAGGTAGAGGTACGAGAGAAGGTGCTCCTTCCAGTGCTGGCGACAACACGCATGCCAGCGGATATCAGTTGAGGACCTTTGGGGCCTGTCATCGTGGGTCAGGGCCCTGTGAATCTCGTAAGAACGGTCCCCAATCTGTCCTTCAGTGGTTAATGCAACCTGAAATCCAGCGTTTTACTCCTCGTCCTCCCAGTCAGGGCCCAAAAATTTGTCGTCATCGATTCACCGCATCGCCCAACATGAAGCAGCCCAAAATGTCAACTGTGTCCCACCACTGTGGTAATCCATTTTCGGGAGACCTCTTTGATGACAAAATGCGGTTGGGGTCAGAAGGCATTTTAAAAAGATCAAGAGGCCAAAGAGGATGATTTTCTCTGCTCTGACGCCAGTTACTGATCCCATCAGAGGAGGAGAAGGAAGCCGGTCAATCGGCAAAAATCCCGGGCGGTCGGCAACCCCTTGCAGTCCCCTTGCTTGTAGCCCCAGCCCCTGGATGCAGAATGTCAGGCCCGACGAAGTACCTGTGTTGATGATGATGATGACGACTTGCGGATCCAACGTGGTCTTTTCAGCAGAATTTGCTTGCGAGCGTTCATCACTGGACGAGGAGGAAGACGATGGGGTTAGTGTCAGTATGGGTTTTCCCCCTCAAAAAGGGAGAGGGCGGTGCAGAAGCCGTGATTGATTCCGCAGCTCGGTCAGCGCAAACCCGCTCCTCGCTTATCACCGTCAAAAAAGGTCCAGGACCTCTCAAGCCCGGGCTTTTTTTGACCAAGCCTCTGATTCACCCAGCGATGTCATATGCCCCCTTTGCCGGGAAAGCATAAGTAGAGGCAAGAACCTTAGGTGGTTAAACCACCCCCAACATGTCTAGTCACATGCGCGAATGCATGAGTTGAAATGGAGGCCCAAAAACTTGGCCAAAAAAGGCCAGACCGCGGGGCCTCCAACCACTGTCAACCCTCTGTCTCCGCCTCCTCCTCCGCACCACCCAAAGGTTCCTCAGCTGCCCATGTCTCTCAGAGTCTTGATGAGGGATCAGCCCGTTTTAGCCTCCACCGTCGCCCAAGTACCACCGCACCACCAGGGGAACCATCCTACCCTTTCCTTCCCCCAGTTTTGACGACCTGCAGCCGTACAGCGGCCAGTCTAGCAGCCAGCCTTCTGTCTTCCAGGTTTGGGAGCAGAAGAAACACCCTTTAACCCAAACCATCCCCAAAGCCAAAAGCCTGAATGTCGGCATTGCCAGGCTTTTGGCCATGGAAATGTTGCCTTTCGTTGGTGGAACACAGATGGGTTCCGCCACGTCATGGCCCTTGCCTGCCCCCAATACCAGATGCCGAGCAGACATTTCTTTGCCAGAAAAACCGTCCCGGCCCTGGCCAGTCACGTGTCATCTAAATTTTCAAGCGCGTCGTCGGCATCTGTGGCCGGAAAAGTCCATCTCACCACCGACACATGGACTAGTAAGCACGGCCAAGGCCGCTATATCTCGGTGACAGCTCACTGGGTGAGCTGGGTGGATGTCTCTGGGGGTGACGGTGGCTCTCAGGCTCGGCGCACGCTCTTCCAAACCGCAGGGCTGGTGCAGGGTTCGTTCCCCCAAGGTCCTCTGGTGGCATCACGTGCCCAGAGCAACCAGGCCATGTTGAAATTAATCTGTCTTGGAGACCATCCACACACAGGTCAGGAGCTCTGGACGGCTCTCCGCAACGAGACCGAGCGCTGGTTGGGTGCCAAGAACCTTGTGCCAAGCAAGGTGGTGTGCGATAACGGGCGAAATCTGCTGGCCGCCCTTAAATTCGGTAGGCTGGAGCACATCCCTTGCCTGGCACATGTCATGAACCTTGTCGTCCAGAAATTTCTAAAGAGCTACCCGGGTCTGGACTGCCTGCTGAGGAAGGCTCGAAGTCTAAGTTCGCACGTCCGCCGTTCGCACCCTGCTTCGTCCCGCCTGGCTGCGTTGCAGCGTCAGCTCGGCCTCCCCGTCAACCGTCTCATTGTTGACGTGGCAACACGCTGGAATTCCACCCTCCACATGCTCCAGCGATTGTGGCAGCAGCGCAATGCCATTACGCAGTACGAAGTGACACATGGCCTGACAAGCAGCGGTGCGGACCTCGGGGTGTTGAGCCACCGAGAGTGGAGGCCAGTTTTGAAGAAGCCACCAAAATGGTCAGTGCGGACAATGCCCTTGTCAGCATGAGCATTGTGGTGATCTTAGTTCTGGAACGATCGTTGGACACTCTGAAACAACAGGTCCCGCCAGCGACGGAGAAGGAGACGGACACAGATGCGGACACGGAGCCTTTCTCTCCGTCAATTCCACAAGGCCCGACAGTTTCACAATTTCATCGGTCTTCATTAGGCAGTGGTTCGGGGTCCAGAGCTAGTGCAAGGTGGCGCATCAGCTCTCAGGGTGCATCATCTCAGGCAAGCCAGGGCTGTGTTGAAGCTGTGCCGGAGGCAGCGGAGAAGGAGGAGGAGGTATTCCTAGACACCGATGTTACTGACGTCCCTGCCTTGGAAAGAGGTTGGTGCGAATTTGAGGAGGAAGATGAGGAAGATCAGTTTGCTAGTGCCCGTCGACCCAGAGGCTTGGGAAATCAAGGCTCCATCTCTCATATGAGTGCTTGGATGCTCCATTTCCTCCAACATGATCCTCGCATTAGGCCATCAAAATGAACAACAGTTACTGGGTGGCCACCCTCCTGGATCCCCGAGGTACAAAACAAAACTCAGCACTTTCCTTCCACCCACCCAATAGAGAGTAAAATGCAGGAAATGGAGACCTTGCTGATTGATCAACTGGAGACATCTGTTGCGTCTGCTTCACGTTCCCCAAATGTCACGGTGAAACAACATCAGCGACGTGACAGCAGTAGAGTGCCAAGTAGGCGTAGCGGCAGCAGCAGGCAAGGTGGCAGAAGCCTAATGGGTGACCTCTGGCATTCTTTGTTTACCACCTCACCAACGCATGCAATGCAGGGCACACATCCAACACACAGTGATCAGCTTAAGATCATGGTGCACGACCATCTGCGTCTCAACACTGATGTTTTTGTATGTGTTCCGGACCCAATAGACTTCTGGGTATCCAAAATGGACTACGACTAAGGGTTCGGAGGAATCCGAAACGCGTCAGCGTCTTTCTGGCCATGCCGGCCTTTTTGTGTCTTTACATGATTTTATATCATTAAATTTGCATAGCTTTTTTTTCATTTGATCCGGAGTGCTGGCGATTTTTTCTTGGTGCTACGTCATTTTTGCTCATGTCAGAGTGCAGCCGTGCAGCCCGGGACATTACATTGGATTGGTGAGCTGGCTTATTTGCTGCTTCATTTGCCGTTATCCAAAATGGACGAATGGCCCGAGCTGGCTCGTCACGCCATAGAGGTTTTTCCCCTCCCCGCAGCCAGTATACTGGCGGACCTTGCCAGTGGAGGAGTCATTACAGCAAAGCTGGTTTCCAGTTTAATGGGTCGTTTTTTTTTTCACAAGGAATCAGGCATGGATCTCTGATGTTGTTGTGGCCCCAATCCCGAGGTCACCGTTAGTTGCGGTGCTTTCACATTCCCCTTTAAAACAAAAATGGTCCCTTGAAAAATTTTTTTTTAAAATGATCATTTCTTACTGCAATTTTTATTTTCTTTTCCCAACAGTTTTTTGGGTCTTGCTGTGGGGGGAGTAAAAGACGAAAGGGTTTTATGACAACACCGTATTCCATTTACTCACTTTATCTTAAGGTTTTCGCTTTGTAAATGGTTTTGAGGTCATGTTGCTGTGAGTAAAGCTATAATTTTGGTCCTTTGGAACGAAATGGGGTTTTTAAAGTGGCATTTCTCCCTCAAAATTTTTTAATAGTGGTGAGAAGTCAATTTAAATTTTTTTGGGGTCATGTAGCTGTGAGATACGCAAAAATCAGGGTTTTGGAACAGAAATGTGGCTTTTAAGGGGCATTTCTCCCTAAATTTTATAGTGGGGGAAAAGTCATTTTTATAATTTTTCCCGTCATGTGTGTGAGATCGCAAAAATCATGGTCCTTTGGAACGGGAAATGGGTTTAAAGTGGCTTTTTCCCCTCAAATTTTAAAATAGTGGCTGAGAAGTTTTTTTTAAATTTTTTTGGGTCATGCTGTTTGAAATGCAGAA
Source organism: Phyllomedusa bahiana (assembly GCA_025379985.1). Lineage (NCBI taxonomy): Eukaryota > Metazoa > Chordata > Amphibia > Anura > Hylidae > Phyllomedusa > Phyllomedusa bahiana. The sequence continues at coordinate 28,583 of JAODAL010031039.1, read as the reverse complement.
ATTCTACGGGGTCCTTTTTTAAAAAAAAAATGTTTTTTCTAAAGAATTTGTTCTTCACAATTGTCCAAGGGTCATGGGTAAGCTTTGAATTTTGGGGGGGCTTTTGCTTTGAAATGCAGCTATATACTGGTCCTATTTAAAAAAATGTTGTTTCAAAAGACATTTGTTCTTCACAATTAAAAATAGGGGCTAAGGGTAATGGTGCTGTCAAAACAGGAATGGGTAGGACATTTTAATGGGAAAATTTTGCAAAAATGACTTGTTTTTGAAAAGACCTTTAACTAGTATCAATCCCTATATTGAGACAACCCTTTTAAAAAATTTAAAAAAAAGGAAACAAAGAATGGTGGGTTCCATCTTTTTAAAATGTGTTTTTCTAAAATTAAAATACAAAAAAATTGCTGTCAAAAAGTGTAAAAAAAAATTTTTCTGAAATTTTACAAAGGGGGGTACAGGAAAAATTGACCCGTGTAGGTTATTCAAGGGGAAAGGGTATGGGGCAGGACGGAAAAATTACAGAGCAATTTCCTCCGCCATGGTAAAATTTAGAAAAAAGAATCCAAGAAAAAAGGGGATGGGTGGAACAGGGGGTTAACCACCAGTATTTCCATAACTCAAAATTTGGGCCACCTCATACGGGGGGGCAAGCGCAACCAGGTTTGACTGGACTGAGGAAGGTGGGTTCTACACTTCCTTTGCCTCTGCTTCAGCGCGACAGTTTTCGTTGTGCGTCTCAGGAATTTTTTAACCCGGTGTTAAAAGATGACGGACGCCGCCGGGTCTCACCGACCCCCGTAACCCGGGCCTGGGTCATGCTGTGGGACAGGAAGGGTTTGTCAATGTCCAGTTCAACTAAAATGGTGGTTGAAAGACTCCTTTTTCCGGCACTTTTTATTCTGGGGGTCAGACAGGTTTAATGGTCATACTGTGACCTAGGACATGGACAGGATATGTCCAGTTGACTAAAATGGGGGTTGAAAGACTCGTTTTCCGGCACTTTTTAATCTGTGGGTCAGACAGGTTTAAGGGTCATGCTGCGGTCCAGGATAGATATAGTTAGTGTCCAGTTAAACTAAAATGGTGGTTCAAAGACTCCTTTTTCCGGCACTTTTTAATCTGGGGGTCAGACAGGTTTAATGGTCATACTGCGGTCCAGGACAGGTATAGTCAATGTCCAGTTCAACTAAAATGGTGGTTGAAAGACTCCTTTTCCAGGCACTTTTTAATCTGGGGTCATGCAGGTTTGGGGCTCATGCTGTGGCCCAGGACAGGGATAGTCAATGTCCAGTGAAACTAAAATGGTGGTTGAAAGACTCCTTTTTCCGGCACTTTTAAATGTGGGGGTCATGCAGGTTTGGGGCTCATGCTGCATTCCAGGACAGGGATATTCAATGTCCAGTTCAAGTAAAATGATGGTTCAAATAATACTGCCTTCTGGCACTTTTTAATTTGTGGGTGATGCAGGTTTAAGGGTCATGCTGTGGTACAAGACAGGGATAGTGAATGGTGTGTGACTTTTTTTCTGTGGCTTTTATAGCCTAAGTGTTGTGCCTAAGATGTAGCAGGTATCCATGTGACTGTTGTGGCTGTTAATTCCAGCTTCTCCAGCCCTGTTTGGGTGTAAGAATGAAGGTGTTGTTGCTCTCCCATAGACTTTAATGGTCATCGCTCATAATCGACTGCTCACTATCGAAAAACCTTATCGATGGTGGACGACTATCGACTATCGCCCGATGTCGATAGCCAACGTAATCGCTCAACACTACCACCGACCTCCACACTTTGTCATTGTGCCACTCTCTGACCTCATGCTGTTGCTCCTGCCGCCGTCACCTCCACTCTCTGTCATTGTGACACTGTGGCCTACTCCTGTTTTGCCACCTCCAGAATGTCATTGTGCTACTGTCTGATCTCATGCTGCGACTGCCGTGACCTCCACACTGTGTCATTGTGCCACTCTGTGGCATACACGTGTGTTTGCCACTTCCAGAATGTCATTGTGCCACAGACTGACCTCATGCTGCTGCTGCTGTCGTGACCTCCACACTGTGTCATTGTGCCACTCTGTGGCCTACTACTGTTTTTGCCACCTCCAGAATGTCATTGTGCCACTGCCTGAACTCATGCTGCTGCTACCGTGACCTCCACTCTCTGTCATCGTGCCACTCTGTGGCCTACTCCTGTTTTTGCCATCTCCAGAATGTCATTGTGCCACTGCCTGACCTCATGCTGCTGCTACCGTGACCTCCACTCTCTGTCATTGTGCAACTCTGTGCCCTCCTCATGTTTTAGCCCCCTCCAGAATGTCATTGTGCCATTTCCTGACCTAATGCTGCTGCTGCTGTGACCTCCACACTATGTCATTGTGCCACTCTGTGGCCTACTCCTTTTTTTTTCCACTTCCAGAATGTCATTGTGCCTCTGTCTGACCTCATGCTGCTGCTTCTGTCGTGACCTCCACACTGTGTCATTGTGCCACTCTGTGGCCTACTCCTGTTTTAGCCACCTCCAGAATGTCATTGTGCCACTGCCTGATCTCATGCTGCTGCTACCGTGACCTTCACTCTCTGTCTTTGTGCTACTCTGTGGCCTACTCCTGTTTTAGCCACCTCCAGAATGTCATTGTGCCACTGCCTGACCTCATGCTGCTGCTGCCGTGCCCTCCACACTGTGTCATTGTGCCACTCAGTGGCCTATTCCTGTTTTTTCCACCTCCAGAATGTCATTGTGCCACTGCCTGACCTCATGCTGCTGCTGTGGCTGCTGCCGTGCCCTCCACACTGTGTCATTGTGCCACTCTGTGGCCTACTCCTGTTTTTGCCACCTACAGAATGTCATTGTGTCACTGCCTGACCTCATGCTGCTGCTGTCGTGACTTTCACGCTGTGTCATTGTGCCACTCTGTGGCCTACTCCTGTTTTTGCCACCTCCAGAATGTGATTGTGCCACTGCCTGACATCTTGCTGCTGCTGTGGCTGCTGCCGTGTCCTACACACTGTGTTATTGTGCCACTCTGTGGCCTACTCCTGTTTTTGCCACCTCCAGAATGTAATTGTGCCACTGCCTGACCTCATGCTGCTGCTACTGTGACCTCCACTCCCTGTCATTGTGCCACTCTGTGGCCTACTCCTGTTTTTGCCACCTCCAGAATGTCATTGTGCCACTCTCTGACCTCATGCTGCTGCTGCTGTGACCTCCACACTGTGTCATTGTGCCACTCTGTGGCCTACTACTGTTTTGCCACCTCCAGAATGTCATTGTGCCACTGTCTGACCTCATGCTGCTGCTGTGGCTGCTGCTGTGACCTCCACACTGTGTCATTGTGCCACTCTGTGGCCTACTCCTGTTTTTGCCACCTCCAGAATGTCATTGTGCCACTGTCTGACCTCATGCTGCTGCTGCCGTGACCTCCACACTGTGTCATTGTGCCCCTCTGTGGCCTACTACTGTTTTTGCCACTTCCAGAATGTCATTGTGCCACTGTGTGACCTCATGCTGCTGCTGCTGTCGTGACCTCCACACTGTGTCATTGTGCCACTGTCTGACCTCTTGCTGCTCCTGTGGCTGCTGCCGTGTCCTACACACTGTGTCATTGTGCCACTCTGTGGCCTACTCCTGTGTTTGCCACCTCCAGAATGTCATTGTGCCACTGCCTGACCTCATGCTGCTGCTACTGTGACCTCCACTCTCTGTCATTGTGCCACTCTGTGGCCTACTCCTGTTTTTGCCACCTCCAGAATGTCATTGTGCCACTCTCTGACCTCATGCTGCTGCTGCTGTGACCTCCACACTGTGTCATTGTGCCACTCTGTGGCCTACTCCTGTTTTTGCCACCTCCAGAATGTCATTGTGCCACTGTCTGACCTCATGCTGCTGCTGCCGTGACCTCCACACTGTGTCATTGTGCCACTCTGTGGCCTACTCCTTTTTTTGCCACTTCCAGAATGTCATTGTGCCACTGTCTGACCTCATGCTGCTGCTGCTGTCGTGACCTCCACACTGTGTCATTGTGCCACTCTGTGGCCTACTACTGTTTTTCCACCTCCAGAATGTCATTGTGCCACTGCCTGACCTCATGCTGCTGCTGTGGCTGCTGTCGTGACCTCCACACTGTGTCATTGTGCCACTCTGTGGCCTACTCCTGTTTTAGCCACCTCCAGAATGTCATTGTGCCACTGCCTGACCTCATGCTGCTGCTGTGGCTGCTGCCGTGACCTCCACACTGTGTCATTGTGCCACTCTGTGGCCTACTCCTGTTTTTGCCACCTCCAGAATGTCATTGTGCAACTGCCTGACCTCATGCTGCTGCTGTGGCTGCTGCCGTTACCTCCACACTGTGTCATTGTGGCACTCTGTGGCATACTCCTGTTTTGGCCACCTCCAGAATGTCTTTGTGCCACTGCCTGACCTCATGCTGCTGCTACCGTGACCTCCACTCTCTGTCATTGTGCCACTCTGTGGCCTACTCCTGTTTTTGCCACCTCCAGAATGTCATTGTGCCACTGCCTGACCTCATGCTGCTGCTGTCGTGCCCTCCACACTGTGTCATTGTGCCACTCTGTGGCCTACTACTGTTTTGCCACCTCCAGAATATCATTGTGTCACTGCCTGACCTCATGGTGCTGCTGTGGCTGCTGCCGTAACCTCCACACTGTGTCATTGTGCCACTCTGTGGCCTACTCCTGTTTTGGCCACCTCCAGAATGTCATTGTGCCACTGCCTGACCTCATGCTGCTGCTGTGGCTGCTGCCATGACCTCCACACTGTGTCATTGTGCCACTCTGTGGCCTTCTCCTGTTTTTGCCACCTCCAGAATGTCATTGTGCCACTGCCTGACCTCATGCTGCTGCTACCATGACCTCCACTCTCTGTCATTGTGCCACTCTGTGGCCTACTCCTGTTTTTGCCACCTCCAGAATGTCATTGTGCCACTGCCTGACCTCATGCTGCTGCTGCCGTAACCTCCACACTGTGTCATTGTGCCACTCTGTGGCCTACTCCTGTTTTAGCCACCTCCAGAATGTCATTGTGCCACTGCCTGACCTCATGCTGTTGCTGCCGTGACCTCCACACTGTGTCATTGTGCCACTCTGTGGCCTACTCGAGTTGTGACCACCTCCCGAGGTTCATGGGGCCACTCTCTGACCTCTTGCTGCTGGTGCCGTGACCTCCACACTGTGTCATTGTGCTACTCTTTGGCCTAGTCCTGTTTTTGCCACCTCCAGAATGTCATTGTGCCACTGCCTGAGATCATGCTGTTGTGGCTGCCGCCATCACCTCCACACTCTGTCACTAATGTTGCCACCTGAGCTCTCAGCTTGTTATTTTCCAGCTTTCGCTGGCATGACTTTATCAGGCTACATTCCCCCTTCAGTTTTTTGGTCAGTTTTGCCCTCTTAAGTGCCCAGGGAATTTTATAGTGAAGCGATTCTAAGAGTGACAGCAGTCATCTGCGTGTCATACTAAAACACAACATTGTATGAACACCAAACCAAGCTCCCTCTGCATATGTAAGCATGGCACAATGTTCTACAGCACCCTGCAGGCTCTGTGCAGCCTTGAAATAGCTGCTTTTTAACGCGATTCGTGCCGAAGTAATTCGGACCGAAACAAATTTTTTCGGAAAATTTGACGAAGTGACCGAATCGAATTTTTGAGAAATTCGCCCATCTTTAATTAGGGCACGTTTGTCAAGGCAGTTCTGGCAAAATTCTGACACAATTGTTGCCACAAATAACTGTGTACATGCTCTATAAGACATTTATTATGTGTTTTAGACAGTGTTAAGACACTTCCATGCCTCGTCATTCAAAAAGGGTTGCGGCCTCGGTAAAGGGATGTGACTCAATGGAATGGAAAGGTGCACGGTAAAAAATGAGTCAAAATTTTGCTGCAGTTATTGACATAAAGTAAGATAACTTATAAAAGGTGTAAAGTTAGGCTAGATAGTACCAATATATGCCAGTTTTATTAACACTATGATAAATGTGGTGCGATGTAGGACTGTCTAGTTTAAGTTTACACTAACAGTTGGACAGTATTGATAATTTTGACCCTTTTTTTATCTCAATGGTCTTTTAAGAACAAAACCAAAATAATACAAGATGGATTATGCTTTTGAACACAAAAATGGTTGCATGTTAAGCAAAATTTTTGTTTTAATAATGACACATTTGTTAATTTCTTCCACACTAACTATAGTCCGATTAAAAACAGTCTGAAATGGGTCATTGAAGAGCAGAATCAAAATAGAGGCAGCAACTCCCCCATCCAATCAACCCCCCCAAAAAAGACAGATATATTCAGCATCTCCAAATAATATGAAATAATTGGCACAGGTGTACACTCTAATGGCTGTATATCTGCAAACACAAACACAAAATGCAAACACACTAAGTAAAAGTACATGCATGAGGGGGCCTCTGCTTCCAGTTTGATTTTGCACTCTACCAATCCATTTCAATCTGTTTTTAACAATATAGAAAAAAGTATAGCTGGGACCCATATGCTGAAAAAAATGTAAGGGGAAGCTGCTCTAGGCACTAAGACAAGCTAGTCTGCATAGTATAATTTTAATATGCCACGTGAACTGAGGTCACCTTGCCGCTGCTGGATGGGCTTTCACAATTTAATTAAAATGTATGCTAACAACCTGTGACTTTCAAGAACATTAGATGTAGCAGCTTGAAATAATATATATAATAAAAAAAAAAAAAAAAATAATAAAAAAAAAAAATATATATATATATATATATATATATACACACACATTGTTTATCTATATGTTTGGGGAGTGCTGCTGTGAATTTTAAGTGTTTGTTTTTGTGATGTAGTCATTACATTATGCACATTGCATGGAGGCGCAGGCAGTTTTTGTCTTTTCTTCTGTGATTTGGCTGCAGAATGAAAGATTGGTATGCCTGGATCCTGCCCCAACAAATAATCATATTCTTTCTAGCTAATCACATTAAGGGCTAGTCCTTTATGCCAATAACTACATAACTAAGTAACCCTAACCCATTACAGATATTAGATCCTTTGGATATGCGAAAGTAGGATTGTTTGTAAGTATTTTATACATATGTCTATCACACATTTGATAATTTAATTGGATATAAAGACTCATGTTAAGGATCACAACTGATCCACCCTTATGTGCCACTCTTATTATACAGTCTTTAAGCTTCTTTAGGGAATAAATTCCTTGATATACTGTGGGAGAAAGATAATCTATATAATTCCATTTATTTCTATAATGCAGTTTTATTAAATCATTCTGCTTCAGTTCTTGAAATATATCCATTATTTCTGAAAGAGATTATAACGGATAAAACTGCAAATTTGGTATCTGAGATCATTATATTCTCAAAAAAGCTCCTGTTCACATCCTTCAGACTCTCCTTGGAATTTTCTCAAAACTTTCACCAACATGAAGTCCTTTAACATAATAAAAACAGAAACACCATGCCCTGATATTTGATGTTCATCTTCATGATTCTGTATTTAATATCTTTTCTTATTTCTGTTGCTTTTATCAACATTGTAAAAGTGTGTTTACTGTTAATAAATATCACTAAATTAACCCCTTCACTGGCCTAGACCACCAGACAATCAAGGAGTCTTGAACTAATACTGCGTCCACTGCGCTCCACCAAAGATCCTTACAGTAACCCCTTTACTGCCCTAGACCATTATAAAGCCACTTCAGTACCCTAGACTAATAGTCAAATCACAGGAACTGGGGTGAAGCAGAATTCCAACTGTGCATAAAATTGAATAATCAGGTGCTGGTGGATACAAAGGAATCCCCATTACTTCCTTTTTTCACTCCTATTGTTAGAGGGCAGGGTATGTATGTATTATAATTTATTGAATGGGATACAGTGTGTAGTAAAATCTATTTAGTGAAGCAGAATGCAGGAATTTATTAATTTCAGGAGATTATTATTATTATTATTATTATTATTATTATTTCAAGGGGCACAGCATATATTACAATTAAATTCCAGGGAGCAAAATGTGTAGTATAATAAACTTCAGAGGCCACATTGTATACTAATATTTATTTCAACGGTACAGTGTGTACTATAATTTTAGGGGGCTCATTGTGTATTATAATTAATTTCAGGTCATGTCTTATATTATAATTTTTTTTTAGGGGAAATATTTTGTAGTGTAATTTATAGATGTAGCAAAGATAAACTTGACCAGAAGATAACACACCATAATATCAAGCCACAGAAAGTCATCTCAACTTTTTCAATACTTTTCAATTGCTTTTGTTGTGTTCTAAGAACAGATAACCTGGAAAGCCGTGAGAACACAGTTGAGTTCAACTTTGCTACATCTTTATCTCATTAGGGGCAGTGTATATTACAATAAATGTCAGGGTGCCTAACGTTTAAAGGGGTGTTCTGGTGTTCTGGAAACAATCAATGCTCATCGTGACAGCTCCAGCAAATTATAGTCCAGACAGGTCATGTGCACATGATGTTGTGGCCTTTGATTGGCTGGACCTGTCATGTGAAAAATGAACATTCACTGTTTCAGCCGGGATGAACGGAGCAGCAGCCGGGAGTGAAGGAAACCGTCGGGGAGGAAAGTATGAGGTTTATCTTCTATTTTTACATATATCCCAGCAGACAAATGAGCATGAATAGGTCCCAGAACACCACTTTAGAACATTATTATATTTTAGGGTGTACAGTGTGCATTTTATTCATTTTTAATTTCAGAGGGTACAATGTGTCATGTAATTAGTTTCAGGGGTTATGTTGTGTATCATAATAATGTATTGCACTAGTGACAGTTTGTATTGTAATTAATTTCATGGGGCACAGCAAATAATATAATTAGTTTCAGAGGTTAAAGTGCATACTTTTATTCAATTCAGTGAGTACAGCATGTTTTAGAATTAATTTCAGAAAACACATTGTGCACAATAATGAAGTTTAGGGGATACAGTGAATAGTACAATTAACTTTAAGGGGAACATTCTATAATATAATTTGTTTCAACATTGCCAGTAAAGCAGCAGAAAAGTACAAACAGACCTAGGTTAACCTTCATGAAAAGTTGCTACCTGAGGAGAGGTGGGGAATTTTCTTACATAAACTCCTGTAAATGTACTTACTGTACATAAACTCAATGAACTGTCAGTGATTATCACATTTTTCTTTCTGGTATTTAGGATGGTATCAGAAACATTTATTTTTGAATAAGTGGGAGTCTTTAGTCCTTTTATGGTTGCAACATCTATATTATAGAAGAAATTGTTGCCAGAAGGCTTAATGCATAGCAGTTATGTGCCCTTCCCTGTACTTAAAGCAATTTAAACAATGTACTATAAGCAAATTTATTTGTCAAGTATCTTTTAACTGTTATGTTTTATGTGAATAAATGTAGCAGCTCTCTTACAATGTTTTAATATTCACAGACTCTTGTGTAAGTCATTATTTCAACTAGTTGTTGTGGTATGCATGGTATGTAGCTATATTACACAGAGGTTTACATATACTATATAAAAAGAGACACATATGCATGTTTTCCTCACTATCTGACATGAAATCAGAATAAACCAGTTTTAGGTCAATTAGGATTATCAAAATTATTTATATTTGCCAAATGCCAGAATAATGAGAGAGAGAATTTTTTAAGGCATTTTTATTAGTTTACGTACATTTCATAAGTATTTGGTAGCAGTGCCCTAAACTGTATGACTTGGGTCAAACGTTTTGGAAATCCTTCCACAAGCTTCCAATAATAGTTGGTAGGAAGTTTGGCCCATTCCTCCTGACAGAACTGGTATAACTGAGTCATGTTTGTAGGTCGCCTGGCTCACACCTGCCTGTTTGAGATCAGGGCTTTGTGATGGTCACTCCAAAACATTGGCTTGTTTATCCTTAAGCCACTTTGTAACCGGTTTGGCAGTATGCTTCCATTTGGAAGATCCATTTCCACCCAAGGCTGATGTCTTGAGATGTTGCTTCAGTATTGCCACATAATCTTTTTTCCTCATGATGTCATCTATTTTGTGAAGTACCCAACCCTTTCCCCTTCAGCAAAATAACCCCAAAAAATGATGCTGAAAACTTTGTTTACAGCTGGGATGAGTTCTTGGGGCTTCCAATATTCTCCCTTTTTTTTTTTTCCAAAACGTATTGAGGTCTTTTATTAGAGTGGCAAATTTGATTCTGCAAGGGGAAATTCTTTTTAGAAGTAAGGAAAAATTCGTTCGGAACGAAGTCGAACTTTGGGGTATTTTCGGGTAAACAAAGGTGCTTTGATTGATAAAATGCTGCGAGCACAGGGCCTACATGGGGCAAAGCACTCTGGGGGGGAAAGAAGGGCATAGCCTGCAGACATGTGCAGAATAAAAGCCAATCAGAGACCAGCGGATTCGTACGTAAACCCACATATAATCCGGGAGCACCCGGAAAAGCCACACTCCTCTCACGTGTCACAGGGAAGGTGTCCCGGGCGATACCTTACTGAAGAATTTTGTTTTTTTTATATAGCTTTTTTTTGGGGGGTGTCTCATTTGTCCAAAAATTTCTCATGTTCATTTCTAATTTTTGGGGGTTTTGGGATCTGAAATCCAGGTGCGTCCACGGGCAGCGCATATACTTCAATATCCAAGTGGAATCAAGCCAGTTTCCTGTTGTATTCTTTTAAAGAAACAGCGTTTTTTACAAAAAAATACCACTTAAATTTTTGGCTGCTCAATTCTATTGCGAAAATTTACACCCGGGGGGTTTAATTAAGCGTTTTTTTTTGCTGGTGTGCGACCCCAAAAAACCGTCTTTTTAATCCAAAAAAATAAAAATTTTCCCTGAGCCAATTCCCCAAAAAAAGGGTTAATTACAACTGATCTCTTGTTGTGTGGCTAAAAAAACACCAATTGTAACATGCTAAAACTACTATTTTTGTGGGCTAAATTCTTGGCGCAATTTACACCGAGGTTAATTGGTTTTTTTGCGGGGTGTGCTACCCAAGAAACCGTCTTTTTAAAGCCAAAAAAAATAAATTTTTTCCGTAGCCTAATTCACAAAGCAAAGGGAAAAATTACAACTGTATTCTTTTTGTGGCGTAGAAAAACCCCGAAATTTGAAAACACGCTACAAAGCTACCATTTTGGGGGCTCAATTTTTTGGCCAATTTACACCCGGGGGTTAATTAAGCGTTGTTTTGTTTGGGTTTTTGCCCAAAAAAAACCCGTCTTTTTCAAACGCCAAAATTATAAATTTTTTTTACTGTACCAAAATTCACAACAAAGGTTAATTAAATGTATCTCTTGTTGTGTGGCGTAGAAACACCAATTGTAACACCTAAAAAGCACTAGTTTATGGGGGCTCAATTTTTTGGCCCAAATTTTTACATCAGGATTAATTAAGCTTTTTTTTTGCTGGGTGTGCTGAAAAAAAATAAACCTCTTTTTCAACGCCAAAAAAATAAAAAATTTTTTCCTGTACCAATTCCACAAGAAAAAAGGTTAATTACAACTGTATCCTTGTTGTGTGGCTGAAAAAACCGCAATTGAAAAAGCTACAAAGCTACTATTTTGGGGGGCCAAAAATCTTTTGGGGGTAATTTACATCCGGGGGTTTAAATTTAAGCTTTGTTTTGGGGTGTGTACCCCAAAGAAACCGTTTTTTTTAAAATGCCAAAAATATAAAATTTTTCCTGTACCTAATTCACAAGCAAAGGTTAATTACAATTTTATCTCTTTTTTTTGTGGGTTCATTTCCGTAAAATTACGGTTTTTTTCCAAGGTGCACGGCACGCGGACTTGGTTTTGTAAACTACGGGCAGGGCCATACTTTTTCCTTTCGGCCCCCGGGGTAAATGTGTTTCCTGCCCAGGCACACCAAAAAACCCTTGGGGGAACGCCGCTTTTCTCCCCCCACGTTGTCAAAATTGCTGCACCGCCCCAAATGCCCCGCCTCCTCCTCCTCCCCACCCCACCACTCAGCCTCCAAAAGTACTGCTCCATCTACCATTTTTTTTGTAGGGGCCCCAGGGGTGTACCAGTTCACCCCTGGCTTGCCTCGCAAAGAAGCACCAGGGGAGGAACTGTCCGCGTCAGGGCCCAAAAACATGTGTGTTTTCCCCGCCAACCGCAAATTGGGAACCAGGGTGATGGACAATGGGGGAACGGTGCCCGCACTGAAACCGGGGGGGGATGGTCCATGCCCCGCATGGCGCACGGTTCAATCGGTTTTTTGAAAAGGTTCCTGAAGTCTTCCACCATCTCAGAACTTTTCTGAAAATGGCCAGGAAACTGTCTGCACTTTACCATTCTAAAAACCCCGGGAAAAACCCCCTCCCCGAGTTTTCAGGGGGCAGAAGGGCCCCCCCCAACACACTTGTATTATTTTTTCCCACCCGCTGGAATTCCGCCTGCACTTTTTGGGCCCCGACTGTATGAACGAGAAGGCCTTTAACATTTTTGATGATCCAAGGGGAGAAGTTCTCCCCTGTGTAATTTTGATTTCACCATGCAGCCATGCGTGAACCCCCTGCCGTTTTTGGGCCATTCCGGGGGCGACGTTTATTTGTCATCGCCGGACTACGGGAGAATAACATCTTTCCCCGCTTCATGTCCGGAACAGAGCTGAAAAATCTGTTGGGGGAGGGGATGAGGCTGGCGACTACATCTCGTGGCCACATGAGTCCCGGGGGGGGACTGAAAAGGAGGGGAGGGGCAATTGGAGCAGAAGCATTGTCTGGTGAAATGATGGGTTTTTAACCCCCGGGGAAAAAGAGGGACAGGGCAGCGGAAAGGTGAATGGGGATGAGGAAAATGAGGCAGGACCCCCAAGCCCGTGGTGATACAGTGGAAATGGAGGCAGGACCCCTCGGGGTCACTTTGCAGATGGCCCGCAGCATCTTATTTGCCCGGTATGACAGCCAATAGTCAGCATCCGCAGAGGGGTGACTTCTGCTTCCACCCTATTGGGCCCTCGTACCGGTCCAAAAATGGGCCTTTTTCCCACTATTGAGGGGAAGACAAAAATCAAAAAACTTAGGGAATCCCCCGTAATCAGTTTTGGGTGCTGCCATGGTGCGGCAAAACGTCCCTCCCCTGACAGGTCTTTTACCGGGGGGTTCCCACGCTCAGTACAAATGCCGGGGCTGCTGGGGGAAGGTGGGGGGGGTAGGGGCGCATACCCCTCCATCAGGTAAAAAACCCAATCTGGGTCACTGATGACAGCTTTTCCTTAACCCCCTAGTGAGGAGGGGATCGCCAGCAAAGCGCAGCAGCGGGGGCCCGGGGGGCTCCCTGAACCAACAGTTTTTGGGCCTACTTGGGGCAGCACTCTGCCCCCCCTCGTTTTTGAAGATCCCCTTTGGGTACTGGGCACCCAAAATGGAGTGTGGGCCGAAAAATTTCCGAGTTTGCAAATGGAGAACTGCCGCCCGGCCAGTAAATGTGCATCAGACGGGGTTTCATGCGGGGGGCCATGTTACCCCAAGGAGAACCCCCTTGTCCCCGGAAATTGGAACAATGAACCCCTTTTTCAAGATGAATCAGGCATGGATCGCCAGGATTTCCACAACCAATGCCTTAGGCGTCCCGTCTGGGGTTTAAAAAACCTTTCCTCACCACTAATCTGAAACCGCCACCCACCTGATGCCACACATCTGCTACAGTTTTCTCCATTTTCCTACCACCATCTTTACCGGGGGCGTTTATTGCCACCCACCCCAACACTTTATTGTGCCACTCTATGACCTCTGCGCGCTGCTGCTTTGCTGTTGCCGTGAAATCCAACTGTGTCATTTTTGCCACTGTCTACCTCATGCTGCTGCTGGGCTGCTGCCATTCCCCACACTGTTCATTGTTGCCCCTGCGTGACCTCATGCTAGCTTCCCTGACCCCACTCTCAGTCTTTTTGCCCCTCGTGGGGTTCCCCTATTTCCACCCCAGAATGTCATTGTCCACTCCTGATCTCAGCCTGCGTCGTGGACCTCCACACTGTATCATGTTTTTCCCCTCGTGGCCTAAATACGTTTTGCCACCTCCAAATGTCATTGTCCAAATCCCCGACCTGGCTGCCGCCCGGAACCCCCCTCTCATCATTGTGCCACTCGTGGCTTCCTCCTGTTTTTCCACCACGAAAGTCAGTGCCACTGCCTGCCTCTTTTTGCTGCCGCCGGGGCCCCGCTTCAGTCATTTTTTCCATTCTGTGGCTTCCCTCCTTTTTTGCCCCCTACAGAATGTCATTGTAAAACCCCCTGACCTCAACTGGCTGTGGCTTCCGCCGTCACCTCCACACTCTGTCACTAATGTTTGCCACCTGAGCTCTCAGCTTGTTTTTTTCCAGCTTTCTCTGGCATGACTTTATCAGGCAACATTCCCGTTTCAGTTTTTTGGTCAGTTTTGCCCTCTTAAGTGCCCAGGGAATTTTATAGTGAAGCGATTCTAATAGCGGCGGCAGTCATGTGCGTGTCATACTAAAACACAACATTGTATGAAGACCAAACCAAGCTCCCTCTGCATATATAAGCATGGCACAACGTTCTACAGCACCCTGCAGGCTCTGTGCAGCCTGGAAATAGCTGCTTTTTAACGCGATTCGTGCCGAAGTAATTCGGAACGAAACTAATTTTGTTGGAAAATTCGGCGAAGTGACCGAATCGAATTTTTGAGAAATTCGCCCATCTCTAGTCATTATGGCTAAACAGTTAAATTTTAGCTTTGTGCAGAACTTGTTGATCTCTAATAGTGTTGAGAAAAGTTAATTTCGAGTCAAACATCTCGTTTTTCTCAAACTCATACTGAACTGAACATTTCACTGTTCGTTCAAGTAAAAGTCCTAGAGGCGTTCGACATGCATTTTAATAGCGTTCAGTGCCTTTCTGAACTTTTGGCAGCCATCCAATCAGTGTAGAGCACAGAGAAGTGTCAAAAATGTCATCACTGAGGTGTAGGGCTCTTACTGGCTGCTAAAATCACATGACCATGTTATATATATTTCACTGTATTGCGTTCTGTACACCATTTTCAGCTAATTCTCTGTACTGTACAGACTGCTCTCTGTCGGCTTGCTTGCATGCATACACAAGATTTGCTTATTAGCAACAGGAAAAGCTGCTATTTACTTTAGTTAAGTAGTTAGTTAGGGTTTGTGCAGCAAGCTTAGGGAAACATAGACAGCAATAGTTAGGGAGTTTGGTATTGCTGGTTGCATCTTTCCCACACCCAGAAGCTGTTATTTTGCGACATTTGTGGTTGGTTTGTAAAAATTATTCTGAGTGCAGAAAAGTTCATTTTTGTAAGTTTTGGGGGGCTCAGTAATTGTATAACGCACCATTTCCAAATCTCCTTTGGCAATCGATTTACACCACCTCACCAATGCCTGCAAGGCAGGGCAGCATTTAGACACACAGAGACTGCCTTAAGACCATGGTCCATGACTTCCTGCGGCTCAATATCGATGTTTTTGGACTTAGTCTGGACCCATTCAACTTCTGGGTGTCCCAACTGGGTGTCCCAACTGCCTGAGCTTGCTCGACACGCCGTGGGAGTTTTATGCTGCCCAAAAGCCAGCGTTATCTCAGAATGCACATTCAGCACAGCTGGTGGGGTGATAACAGACAAACATATCCATCTTTCCCCTGACAATGTGGATCATTTGAATTTATAAAAATTAATTAAGCATGGATCTCTGAAGATTTTGCTGCCCCAATTGCCAATGTAACTGACAAAGAAAAACTGAAAGCACGTCTTCTTGACCATGTGAAATACACATTTAAACTGCACTACAGTACATCTCTTGTCTGTAGTTCCTGTGCCTGCTGCTTCTACATATTGTATTCTACTGCTGCCAACAGCTAGATTTATAAGTCTTACGGCTGAAATTATTTTGAAATATACACCTGTATGACCTTGATGTGCCTTGCATATACCTACTTACTCCTCCTCCTTGTAGCCCTCCAATTCTTTATTTTTTAAATGCCTCCACCTGTACTACCACCAAAGTCATGTTATCCTGAACCTCGATGTTCCCCATTGGCATGTTCTCGCTGCCACCAATGGCACTGCCGTCTAATCTAGTCCGCTGCACCTTCCATAGCTACGCCCCTGCTTACAAGCTGTCCTCATCTTTTCAGTTACCCATTTAAAGGAATAAAGTATTTTAGCTTCTCAATTTTTTTCTGTCACTCTTAGAGACAAATTTTTTTCACTAAGGGGGACATGTCCGAAAAGTGCGTATCCACGCCAGTTTTAGGCGCATTAAATCAGTGTAAAGTGCTCCTGAAAGTCTGATACTTTCTAAAAACTGGCGTCAGGTATACCTTGCATAGAAAACTTAATGTGCCTAAAAAGGCGCATTGCGCAAAAAAAGATGCATCGCATCAAAAAAGGCGCATTGCGCAACTCGCGGTGCATAGCATATCATAGATAATATATGTAATGCGCCTCAATAGGCGTATTGTGCTACGCGGCGCACAGTGCACCATATTTAGGCGCATTACAAAGTGTCGTGCCCAGTGTATAATGTGCCTAGTTTTCATTTACAACAGTTCATTTACAACACGAATATGGCGTCAAAAGTGGTTTTGGCGCAAAATAGACCAAGAAACTTGGACATGTTGCCCTAAGTTGTTCCACGTATCCAGTTTACTCTTCTGGATTGTAATTACAAATTCTCCTCACCTATAAAGGTTCCTCATTGACATGTTCTTGCTGCCACCAATGGTACTGCTGCCTAATCTTGTCGAACCGGAACCTCGCTGTTCACCATTGCCTAGTCTTGTCAAACTGGAACCTTGCTGTTCTTCATTGCCTAATCTTGTCGAGCCAGAACCTCGCTTTTCCTCATTGCTAGTGATGAGCGATTACGTTGACTATCGTCATCGGGTCGATAGTCGATATCGGCAATTATCAAGACAATTTCCGATAGTCAATAATGAGATATTATCGCCGATGACCATTAAAAGTCTAACTATGGAAGAACACACCTTCATTATTACACCAAACAGTGGCTTGGAGAACTGAATTAACATCCACAACAGTCAAATGGATACGTGCTACATCTCTGGCAACACACTTAGGTTATAAAAAGCCACAGAAAAGAAGTCACAGTCCATTCACTATCCCTGTCTGGTACCACAGCATGACCCTTAAACCGGCATCACCCACACAAATTAAAAAGTGCAGGAGGCAGTAATGATTTCTACCATCATTTTACTTGAACTGGACATTGACTTACTTTCCTGGGCCCACAGCATGAGCCCCAAACCTCTGACCCCAGAATTAAATAGTGCCGAAAAAAACAGGAGTCTTCAACCACCATTTTAGTTTCACTGGACATTGAAACTATTTTCTGTCGCTGTAAAACGCAGTATGACCATTAAACCGTGTCTGACCCCAGCATTAAAAAGTGCCGGAAAAAGGAGTCTTTCAACCCCCATTTTAGTTTCACTGGAACATAGACATCCCTGACCCTGCCACAGCAATAGCCCCACACCTGAATGACCCACAGATTTAAAAAAGTGCCGAAAAAGGAGTCTTTCACCACCATTTAGTTTTCAACTGGACATTGACTATACCTGTCCTGGCCACAGCATGAGCCCCAAACACTGCATGACCCCCAGATTTGAAAAGTCCGAAAAAGGAGTCTTTTGAACCACCTTTTAGTTTCACTGGAACATTGACATACCTGTCCCTGTACCACAACATGACCCTTAAACCTGGTTTTGATCCACAAGATCACAAAGTGGCTCTATGACTATTTTGTTACCTGTGACTGTCAATTAGTATAATTATTTTGGTAACTGACATTTGTTACGAGAATTTACTTTAGGGAAGTTCAATTATAGTTTTACTTATTATCATTGTTGCTTTTTTTTCCGCAGTGTGATAACATACCACATACCCCTCCTGCAGTTTTTAAAGGTATTTTTACATGTGTAGAAGTGTTTAATTCGTCCGCACCCCACATAAGTAATAACAAATGTCCTAATCATCCCCCCAAAACACGTTCATAGTTAGAAGGACATTTGCCCCTCCTAGCTTCCGAGAAGTGATTCAGCCAATCAGTTCCAATGGTTTCAATTTTCCTCCAAATCCTTCAGCAGTGATTAGGGACAGACTCCCCTGGAGATCAAATGATGCAACCCCTTAGTGACCTCCGGCCCAGAAAAATTTTAAGCCTCAAATTGTGCAATTTGTGTCCAGCCCCTGGAGCCCTTTAGACACTACTGAACCTCTCAGAAATCACCTTTTTCAAAATCGGATTTTTTTTAGAGAAATTTTGAAGCTCTCCTGATTCGCCCCTAACGTTGAGAGCCAGTGCTGCCGTCAGGCCATCTGTTTAAAACATGGAGGTCCACTGCCAGGGCACAGACTACAGTGGGTGCGTGAGAGCCCAGGCTAGCGCTGTCATCATTTAACACTAGGTTCAGCAAGCCAGGGCCAGAGTTACAGTGGGTGCGTGAGAGCCCAGGCTAAGCGTCTGTCATCTATTAAAACCCAGGTTCACTTCCAGGGCCGGAGTTACAGTGGGTACGGTGAGAGCCCCAGGCTGGCGTCCCGTCATCTATAACACGGTAAAAATCCCGTATGACGCAGCTAACAAAACAGTCCGATGCTGAAGCAGAGTGCGGAAGCGGAAGTGTGAGGTAAGACCACCAGCTTCCCATACACAGGCAAGACGGGGTAGCGCTTTGCCCTCTCCATATGAAGTGGCGGCTACCAATTAAGCTTCACTTGGAAATACTGTGGTTATCTCTCCTGTTCCACCCAGGTGCCCATTTTCTGGCATTCTTTTTCTCATTTACTCAACGTGCTGGAGGAAATGTCTCGGTTCTTTTTTCTCTGTCTGTGCTCCATACTCCCATATCCTCTGAATAACCCACATCTGGTCAAGTCTTCCTGACCTCCCTTGTACAAATTCAGAGGATTTTTTTAGCCAGCTTATTTTGACATGCAAGTTTTTAGTAGTTTAATTCTAGAAAACACATTTTTAAAATTGGATGGAAACCACCATGTCTTTGTTTCTCTTTTTTAATTGTATTAAATGGGTTGTCTCAATACAGGGATTGCTAGCTAATTTAAAGATCTTGGCAAAAACAAAGTCATTTTTGCAATATGTGGTCCATCTAACAGTGTCGCTAACCTATTCCTGTTTCTGACGAGCACCATCAACCTTGAGCCACTCTTGACAATGTGAAGAACAAATGTCTGTTGGAAACCACATTTTTTACAATAGGAAACTGAAGTCTAGCTGCTTCAAAGCAAAATGCCCCCGAAAAATTCAAACATGACCCATGATCCACTTTTTGACAATTGTGAAGAACAAATGTCTATTAGAAACCAACAATTTTTTTTATAATAGGACCTGTAGTATAGCTGCATGTTACAGCAAAATGCTCCCAAAAATGAAAACATGACCCTGAGCCACTTTTGACAATTGGAAGAACAAAAAATGTCTTTTAGAAACACCCTTTTTTATAATAGGACCTGTAGTATTGCTGCATTTCAAGCCAACATGACCCCAAAAAATTATAAAAAATGACTTCTCTTCGTCAAGCCCACTGTTAAAAAATTGTGATGGGAGAAATGCCACTAAACAGGCCACATTGTCAGTTCCAAAGGACCACGATTATTGCTGTACTCTCACAGCAACATGTCCCCCAAAAAATATAAATATGACTTCTCACACTGTTAAAAATTATGGGGGGAGAAATGCCACTTAAAAAGCCACCATTTCTGTGCAAAGGACGCACGATTATTGTTGTATCTCACAGCAACACGACCCCAAAAAATTAGTAAATAGTGAACTTCTCAGCCACTATTAAAATTGTGGATTGAGGAAATGCACTTAGAAGCCACATTATCTGTTCCAAAGGACATAATTATAGCTGTATCTCACTGCAACATGACTCAAACATTGACAATGCGAAAACTTCTAAAGAAAAGTGAGTACATGGAATACGAGGTTGTCATGAAACCTTGCTGTCTTTACAGTCTCCACACCGTCAAACCAGCAAAATGAACTGTTTCGGGACTTAGAATAAAAATTGCCAGTAATAAAATATCATTTTTAAAAAAACATTTTCAGAGGAACCATTTCTGTTTGAAGAAGTGAATGTGAATAGACCCGGCAACTAATTTATCGGTGACCTCGGAATTGGGGCCACAACATCAACAGAGATCCATGCCTGATTCATCTTGATGAAAGTCAAACGATCCACATTATCTGTGGAAAGGCCGATGCGTTTGTCTGTAATACTCCTCCAGCTGTGCCTGGACGGTCCGCTTAGTATATGACGCTTGGCTGCTGGGGCAGACAACACTCAAAGCGTGGCGAGCGAGCTCGGGCCATTCTGATACCCAGCAGTCTATGGGGTCTGAAAACACATACAAAAACATCGGTGTTGAGACGGAAGATAGTCGTCGCACATGAATTAACCTGGTCTCTGTTGTGTTGTATAGTGTGACCCTGCATTGCATGCTGGTGAGGTGGTAAATAAAGATTGCCACAGGTCACCCATTAGGCTTCCTGCGCCTGCCTGCCTGCTGCCGCACGGCTACTTGTCACTTTAACTGCTGTCACGTCGTGTGTTTGGGGGTGGGGGGGGGGGGGGGGGGGGGGGGGGGGCTGAGGTTGTTCCACCACGTGACATTTTAAGAACGTGAAGCAGCACGCAAACACATGTCACTCCAGTGATCAATCAGCAAGGTCTCCATTCCTGCATTTTACTCTCTATTTGGTGGGTGGAAGGAAAGTGCTGAGTTTTAGTTTTGTGGTGGGGTATCCAGAGGGTGGCCCAACCCAAGAAATGTGTTAATTTTGAATGGCCTTAATGCGAGGATCAATTGGAGGAAATGGACATCCAAGGACTCATGTGAGAGTAATGGAGCCTTGATTTCCCAGGCCCTGGGTCGAGGGGCACATAGCAAACATTTTCCTCATCTTCTCTCCTCTCGCCCTCAAATTCGCGCCAACCTCTTCCAAGGCAGGGACATTGGTAACGTCGGTCTCCAGGAATACCTCCCTCCTCCTTCTCCTCCTCCTCCTCCGCTTCCTCCGGCACAGCATCACAACAGCCCTACTTGCCCACAGATGATCACCCCTGAGAGCTGTGGGCGCGCGCAAATTGCCACCAGCCCCCTGGACCCTGAACCACTGCCTAATGAAGACCTATAAAATTGAAAACTGTCGGGCCTTGTGGATTCGACGGAGAGAAAGGTTCCGTGTCCGCATCTGTGTCGCTCCTCCTCCGTCGCTGGCGGGACCTGTAGTTTCAGAGTGTCCAACGATCGTTCCAGAACTAAGATCACCACAATGCTCATGCTGACAAGGGCATCGTCCGCACTGACCATTTTGGTGGCTACTTCAAAACTGGCAAGGATGGTGCAAGAGCTCTTTCACCTGCCTCCACTCTCGGTGGCTCAACACCCCCGAGGTCCGCCCCACTGCCTTTTGTCAGGCCATGTGTCACTTCGTACTGCGTAATGGCATTGCGCTGCTGCCACAATTGCTGGAGCATGTGGAGGGTGGAATTCCAGCGTGTTGCCACGTCAACAATGAGACGGTTGACGGGGAGGCCGAGCTGACGCTGCAATTCAGCCAGGCGGGACGAAGCAGGGTGCGAACGGCGGAAGTGCGAACTTAGACTTCGAGCCTTCCTTAGCAGGCAGTCCAGACCCGGGTAGCTCTTTAGAAATTTCTGGACGACAAGGTTCACGACATGTGCCAGGCAAGGGATGTGCTCCAGCCTACCGATTTTAAGGGAGGCCAGCAGATTTCGCCCGTTATCGCACACCACCTTGCCTGGCACAAGGTTTTTGGCACCCAGCCAGCGCTCGGTCTCGTTGCGAGAGGCATCCACAGCTCCTGACCTGTGTGTGGACGGTCTCCAAGACAGATTAATTTCAACACGGCCTGGTTTCTCTGGGCACGTGATGCCACCAGAGGACCTTGGGGGGAAAGAACCCTGCACCATCCCTGCGGTTTTGAAGAGTGTGCGCCGCGCCTGAGAGCCACCGTCACCCCCAGAGACATCCACCCAGCTCACTCCAGTGAAGGCTGTCCTCAGAGATATAGCAGGCCTTGGCCGTGCTACTAGTCCATGTGTCGGTGGTGAGATGGACCTTTTTCCGAACGACAGATGCAAGACAAAACGCGCTTGAAATTTTAGATGACATGGCTGGCGCCAGGCAGGACGGCTTTTCTCTGGCAAAGAAATGCCTGCTTCGGCATCTGGTATTGGGAGCAGGCAAGGGCCAGGACGTGCGGAACCCATCTGTGGTACCACCAACGGAAAGGCAACATTTCCAAGGCCATAAAGCCAGGCAATGCGACATTCAGGCTTTTGGCTTTGTGGATGGTTTGGGTTAAAGTGTTTCTTCTGCTCCCAAAACCTGGAAGACAGAAGGCTTGGCTGCTAAGACTGGCCACTGTACGGCGTGCATGTCTCAAACTGGCCGGAGGAGAAGGGGTAGATGGTCCCTGGTGGTGCTGGTGGTACTTCGGGCGACCGGTGAGGCTGAAGCGGAGGCTGATCCCTTGATCATCTACTCTGAGAGACATTGAAGTCTGAGGAACGCTTGGTGGTGGCGAGGAGGAGGAGGCGTATACAGAGGTGTGGACAGAGGAGTAAAGCCCGTCGTCGGTCAGGCCTTTTTTTGGCCAAGTGGTGCCATCCATTTCAACTCATGCATTCGCTGCATGTTGACTAGACATGTTTGTGTGGTTTAAACACCTAGATTTCTTGCCTCCTACTTATGCATTTTTTTATGGCAAGCCGCATAATGACATCCCCCACTGTGTGAATCAAGCTTGCTCAAAGAAGGCCCAGGCTTGAGAGGTCCGAGACCTTTTTTTTTTTTTTTTTTGACGGCGATAAGCGAGAGTGGGGTTTCCGCTGACCGTGGCTGGCGGAATCATATCATGCGGACGTCTGCGACCTGCCCTCTCCCTTTTTGAGGTGGGACCCGTACTGACACTACCCTATCGTCTTCCTCCTCGTCCAGTGATGAAGCGCTCGAAAGCCAATACTGCGCAAAAGACCACGCTGGATCCGCAATGTCCTCAACATCATCATCATCATCATCAACACAGTGACTTGGGTTTCGTCCAGACTTTTCTGCATCCAGAACTGCGGGCTACAAGCATGGGGCACGTAAGGCGTTGCCTACCGCCGGGGTTTTGCCGATTGACCGCTTCCAATATCCTCCTCTGATGGCATCAGTAACTGGGCGTCAGAGCAAGAAAAACATTCTCTTTTGTCCTCTTGATCTTTTTAACATGCCTTCTGACCCCAACCGCATTTTGTCTTCAAAGAGGTCTTCAGAAATGGATTATCCCACAGTGGTGGGTACACGATTTTTACAGTTGGGCTGCTTCGCTTCATGTTGGAACGATGATGATGATCCGCTGATGACGACATTTTGTGCTGGGACTAGGAGTGACGAGGAGTGTAAGACTGCTGGATGCCCAGGTTGCATTAACCACTGAAGAACTGATTGCGACGCTGTTCGGATACTGAGATTCACAGGGCCCTGACCCAGCGAGTGCCAGCCTGACGGTCCCTGCAACCGACCATCCGCTGGCAATGCGTTTTGTCGCAAGCACTGGAAGAGCACCTATCTCTCCGTACCTCTACCTCCATTCCTACCCCCCCTCTTTGCCTCGCTACAACCTGAATTTCACATCCAATGTTTTCAGAAAGATAAAAATTTGAGAAGGTATGGAAAGAGTTTTTGAAAGTTTCTTATTTAATAAGACGCAATCACAGCTATTCTCAAATCCCAAATCAAACATAATGCTGATTGAAATTTAAGTGCAAAGGTAACCTCTAGCAACAAAGCTGACTGACCAAAAGAGAAAAAAACACCTATCTGAAATGGTATACCGGATAAAAAAAACGGTATTTTGCACCTTAAAAATTACACCTGCGGTGACAACAAAATTGCTAGATCAAATTTAAGTGCAAACGTGCTCTATGAACAATAGCTTGACTGACCAACAAGTGAAAAAAACACCTATCTGAAATGTATACGATAATAAACGTATTTTTTGCACCTAAAAAAATACACCTGCGGTGACGACAAAATTGCTCTATTCAAATTTAATTGCAAAGTCCTCTATGGAAAAAGCTGGACTCGAAGCCAAATTGAAAAAAAAACACCTTTCTGAAATGATAACGGATAATAAACGGTATTTTTTTGCACCTAAAATACACCTGCGAGGTGACCACAAAATTGCTGGATTTAAATTAAGTGCAAGGTGGCTCTATGAACAAAAGCTGGCCTGCACCAAGTGTGGAAAAAAACACGTATTTGAAATGTATACGGATAATAAAGGTATTTTTGGCACCTATCAAAAGCCTGTAGTGACTACAAAATTGTGCTCGGATTCAATTTAAGTGCAAGGTACCTCTATCACTAAGCTTGACTGACCAAAAGTGAAAAAAAACACCTATCTGAAATGTATATAAACGGATAATAAAGGGTTTTTTTTGCACCTAAAAATACATCTCGGTGACGAAAAAAATTTTGGCTAGATTAAAATTTTAAAGTGAAAGGGGGCCCTTTTATGAAAAAAGCTAAACCTGCCCAAAGTGAAAAAAACATATCGGGAAATTTTAAAAACTTTTTAATTAAACGGTATTTTTGGAAACCTTTTCAAATACACCTGTGGTGATACAAAATTGCTGGATTAAAATTTTAAAGGTGAAAGGGAAACCTTTTTAAAAACAAAGCTTGACTGACCAAAAGTAAAAAAAAAAACCTATCTGAAATGTATACGGATAATATACGGTATTTTTTTGCAAAAAAAATTTAACCTGCGGTAAAGACAAAATTGCTGGATTCAAATTTTTAATTTGCAAGATACCTCTATCACAAAGTTTGACTGCCCAAAAATAAAAAAAAACCCCTTACAAAAATGTAAACGGAAAAAAAAAAGGGTTTTTTTTGGGCCCCTAAAAATACACCTGGGGGTGAAAAACAAAATTGTAAATTAAAATTTTTAATTTCCCAAAGGGGTTGCCTTTTGAATAAAGCGGGGACTCCCCCAAAATTTAAAAAAAACACCTTTTCTGAAATTTATACGGATAAAAAACCGTTTTTTTTGCCCCAAAAAAATAAAACCTGCGGTGACGACAAAAAAATTGTGGTTTAAAATTTTAAATTTGCAAGGTCCCTCTATAAATTAAAGCTGGACTGCGCCAAATTAAAAAAAAACCCCTATCTGAAATGTATACGGATAATAAAGGGTATTTTTTGAAACCTAAAAATACCCCTGTGGTGAGGACAAAATTGCTGGTTTAAAAATTTAATTCCCAAGGTGCCTCAAATGAATAAAGGGGGACTGCCCCCAAATTAAAAAAAACACCTATTTGAAATGTATACATAAAAAACAGTATTTTTTGCCCCAAAAAAAATACACCTGCGGTGCGCCCAAAAATTGCGGATTAAAATTTAAGTGCAAGGTACCCCCAAGAACAAAGCTTGACTGACCAAAATTTAAAAAAACATGAATCTGAAATTTTTAACGATAAAAAAAGGTATTTTTGGCACTTCAATACCCCTTGGTACGAAAAAAATTCGGGTTTTCAAATCAAAGTGAAAGGGTACCTCTATCCAAAGTTGAGTGACCAAAAGTAAAAAAAAAAAAAGCTTTTTTGGAATGTATCTGATAATAAAAGTGAGTTTTTGCACCTAACAAATAGACCTGCATTACTAGAAAAGTTTGTACCCTAATTAGTTGGGGGCCCCCAAATCCAAGTAAATCTCAACAAAAAACTGTTAATAAAAACTTTTGCAATCAATGTCTACACTAAGTCCTGGGCACAATACCATACTATTAAAGAGCCGTCGCTTCTGTTTTTCGCCCCGGGGCCCCCCCCTCCCCGTATTTTTACGGGGCTAAGCCCCTTTAAAAAATTCTCAGCCTACTACCTAAAATCTGCAAATCTCTAATCTAACTAATTCAAAGTTCACACAAAAAATTTAAAACTTTTCCTGTGAACAAATAAAAATAATTTCGCGACTTTTTGGCACAGAGAGGACACGTCCCTACTATAACCTGACACCACGAGCAGAACAGAAGGGCTGTTCATTAAAACGGGGTCATGTTTTTTTTCCACCATCGCAACCATACAACCAGTCATGACGTCCACACACGCTCCCCCCTGCCCCATTCTCTAAGCTGATTTGCGGCCCCCAAAAAATGACAAAAGCACCGAAAATGGCGCGATATTAATAGATTAGCGCAGTTTTTAACCCTAAATTATCGCGTACGAAAAAACCCCGATCAACTAAAAACCTCCGATTTCAACTTTTTCGATAATAACGCCAACACTACCATGCCTAATCTTGTCGAAACCGGGAACCTCGCTTTCCCACTGCCATGTTCTCCTCCAACAATGATAAAAGCCCCCTAATCGGGCGAACGGGACCCCCAGTTTTTCCCTCCATGTTCTACTGCCCCATGGTACTGCTGCCTAATCTTTTGAAAACCCCAACCTCCATGTTCCCCACTGCCCTGTTCTCACTGCAGCAATGGAATGCTGCCCCAACTTGTCCCCCCGGAAAATTTTCCATTTCACCATTGCCATTTTTCGCTGTCTCCCCTGGTACTGCGCCTAATCTTGCGAAACCCAAAACCCAATTTCCCCAGCCATGTTCCCGCCAGCAATGGTAATGCCGCCTAACTTGTCAAACCCAAAACCCCATTTCCCCCACTTCCATGTTTTTGCGCCACTAGGGGTGAGCATTATAATCGACAAAGTTGAAATCGGAACATTTTTTGGGATCGAAATTTCCTCAGTGATTTTTTAGGTGCAATCTAACGATAATCTATTACTATGCGCCATTTTCGCTTTCTGTCATTTTGGCGTCTAGAAAAATCAGCTTAGAAGATAAGCGGGTGGCTGGGTGTGCTACCCTGACTGTGATTGTTGGTTGTCATTGTGGAAAAATACATGACCTGTTTTTCATAGACAGCATTTCCGTTCAAAAACAGTCTTTTAGTGCTAACATTTTGAGCTGACGTTGCTCGGTTCTCAAAAAGCTCAGGCAGGACACGTTTTCTTTTTTTCTACGACAACTATGCTTTTAGCGTGAACATAGAATATGGGATTAGAGAATTCCGTTCTTATTTAGTTAGACACAGTTTTTTAAAAAGAAGCTCTTGCGCTGTCACCGGGGGAGGAGTTGTTGCATCCCGGACGGAAAGGACAGGTTTTTGGAAAGGGGGTGTATATTGTGTACCCGACTCTCTTTGAACCTGCATTGAAAAGGCATTTTTTTAACATTTTTGGGCCACACACCTTGCCCCTGGGTGAAATTGTACCTTTTATTTTTGCTTTCCCAAATTTTTTTTCAAATACCCCGTTGTACTTAAATTTGGATACAGAAATTTTTCTTGTAATTTTGGTGTTTTTTCCATTGGTCAAAAACCCCCTTTGTTATCCTATAATTTTTAAATAGCTGTATTGAATTTGGTGGCCCCCATTTTTTTCAAATAGCCACTTTGTATTTAAAATTTGGATACAGAAATTTTGTAGTAACTTTTGTTGTATTTAATTGGTGAAAAAAACCACCTTTTGTTATCCGTAAAATTTTTTAAATAGCTGTATTGCATTTTGGGTGCCCCCCCAGTTTTTTTCAAAAAGCTTTATGAAAAAAATTGGGTAGTGCACACCTAAATAGGGGGGATATAGGAAAGTGGGTGCAAAAGGGAATAGGACCTTCGTCCAGTAAAGTAAAAAGTAATATTCCCCTGCCACCAAACAGGTTTTAGATGCAAAGAGTATTTATTGTGCACTAGTGGGGACCATCTTAATCCCTTAAGAAATATACTCAAAAAGTATTTTACATTCGGTAAATGTTTTATAAATTATGACGTTTCGGCGTAAGCCTTTATCAAGCAAAACATCTAAATGGCTGAGGGAGTGATGTAGAGAGTAGTTTAAAAAATGGTGAGGCGAAGCTATAAAATGTAGATATAGTGAAGGTGAATACCAAATAGTAGGTAAGAAAAGGTATGGCTGGGTTGTATGAGAGACCAAACAGCGGTAGAAGCGGTTCGGGGGGTAGTATAATGGAGCGACGTCCGGGTCAGAATGCAGAGCAACTTTGTACTTAAAATTTTGGTACAGAAATTTTGTGTAACTTTGGTGATTTATTGGGGCAAAAACCCCCGTTTGTTACAGTTATTTTTTGTAACTGTTCCGTTTTTCATTGCTGCAAAAACAAAATTTTTTCATCCCTGAAAATTTTGAATATTTTATTGCGCCGGGGAATCAGCCAAATGTCACTGTGTACCCACCACTGTGGATAATCCATTTTTGAAGCCTCTTTTATAATAAATGCGGTTGGGGGGCAGAAGGCATTTCAAAAGGCCAAAGAGGGTGATTTTGTCTGCTTGATGCCCCCTGCTATGCCATCACAGGGGAGAAGGGAAACCCGGGCAATCAGCAAAAATACCCGGGGGCAGCAAAACTTGCAGTGCCTGTTTCTTTTAACCCCCATCCAGGAGCAGAATTTCAGGGCCGGGAAATCACCTGTGTTGATGTTGATGAGACATTTCGGATCCAAAGTGGGCTTTTCGCAGGGA
>JAODAL010031038.1:0-49045 GCA_025379985.1 Phyllomedusa bahiana | reverse complement strand
CAGAAAAATAAAAACTACATAATACGTTCCTATGAAAGAATATAACTAAAAAATACTGCCCTCTATGACAAGATATAACTACATAAACTGTTCCTATTACAAGAATAAAAACTACTAAAACCCGCCCCTTAGCAAGGGAATAACATTTAAAATATGCCTTCCTTTTTACAAAGAAAATAACTACAAAATACGCCCTCTATTACAAGGATATAACTACATAATACGCCCCTTTTTACAAGAAATAACTACATAATACTCCCCCAAAATTTACAAAAAATAACTATATAATACTGCCCCCTATGTACAAGAATATAACTACGGTAATTGCAGTTTTGTTTAATGTTCCTTAGATTTCTATTTTCGTCTACTGTGATTACTTTCTGGAGTCCTGATCTAACCTTGAACACAAAGCTTTTTGAGAAATATGAAAAATCAATAGACTTTTATTGGCTGCATAATGATATCTTGCGAAAAAGAAACGTTTGACACCTTTAGCAGCGGATTTAACCTCTCATCTGCTGGGGTGAACGCCAAACTATGAAGCCAAAGAAGCCGTGTGTAAGTGATTTCCAGAGATGCAGCATATCCAGCGCGAGGCTCCGTAAAATATTTATTAGTCATTAACCACAATGCACTTCATCCAATTGTTGTTGGGTAACAAGAACCGGATGAGTGGTTAAAGCCAGTTTGACAGATAATAAGAGCGATAGATAGCAGCAGTATGATCCCTCCTCACCTGTTTGACATTTTTAGACAGTTTTTTTCCTGAATTTTTGGCCAAAATAATTCTGCCATATCATGACACATAATCCTGCAATATGCAGTCACTATAATACCTACAGCTGAAACCAGAAGTTTCCATCCACTATATAAAAAGCCCCATCTGCAGGTTTTTCTCACTATCTGACATGAAATCAGATTAAACCTTCCCCGTTTTAGGTCAATTAGGAACCAAAATTATTTACATTTGCCAAATGCCAGAATAATGAGAGAATTTTTAAGGCATTTTTATAAATTTCTGCAAAGTCAAAAGTTTCCATACACTAGGATTACTCTGATTTTAAACAATTTGGCACCGCCCATATGATGAGGTCATGTCTTTAGAAGCTTCTGATAGGTTAATTGGCAACATCTGAGTTAATTAGAGACACATGTGTGTAACATCATGGGAAAGTCTAAAGAAATCAGCCGAGATATCAGGAAGAGAATTGTGGACTTGCACAAGTCTGGATCATCCGTGGGTGCAATTTCCGGATACCCGAAGGTGCCTTGTTCATCTACAAACAATTATACGCAAGTACAAACAATATGGGAATATCTATATTGCCCATATAATATACCGTATGTAAATTATACCATTACTGCCATATGGTTCACGCACTCAATGGAATTGCAAATAAGTGATTGAGGAATTGGGATAAACAAACCACAAACTCTTCTGTCCATGGTGGCAAAAGCCAGCACCAAAATGAGAATTTCAGCTTGACTGTTACTTTGTTTTACCCTCTCCTCTGCGTTTGATACTGCTTATAGCAACCATACTTACAGAATTAGTATTAAAGGGGTTGACTCTCTACAAGGATCGCTGCTTTTTATGATAAAGATCTTGCAAAAACAAGTCACTTTGCAATATGTGTCCATTATCAGTGTCCTACCTATTCCAAAATATCCCCTCTTGTAGGGGCTGCATCAGCTTCTCAGGTCACTATAGCTACAGACCTGTTCAATCTCTCATGATAGGCTGCCAGCACTGGTTGCTATAGCTACAGACCTGTTTGATCGCTCCTGAATGGCTGCCAGCACTGGTTGCTATAGCTACAGACCTGTTTGGTCTCTCCTGAATGGCTGCCAGCACTGGTTGCTATAGCTACAGACCTGTGTGATCTCTCCTGATAGGAAGCCAGAACTGGGTGCTTTACAAACAGACCTGTTTGATCTATCCTGATAGGCTGCCAGCACTGGTTGCTATAGCTACAGACCTGTTTGATCTCTCCTGATAGGCTGCCAGCACTGTCGCTATAGCTACAGACCTGTTTAAATCCTCCTGATAGGCTGCCAGCACTGGTCGCTATAGCTACAGACCTGTTTGATCTCTCCTGATAGGCTGCCAGCACTGGCCGCTATAGCTTCAGACCTGGCTTCTACTGCAGCCTTGTGGAAGCCAGTAAACATGCCCCTGAATTCAAAGTGATACCAAGAAAACAGGACTGAGGTGAGATGAATCAATGTAGTGAGACAACCCCTTTAAACTCCCGTGCAAGGGCAAAGTGGGAGCAGGGATATAGCCTCAGCCATACAAAAGGGGTTCAGAGAAAGCTGGTGCCATTGGGTCCTTTCTTTTTGGCGCTCCATAGGTCTCCTATGGCACATAGGACAACATCAGCCCCTTATATTGGAGGTATATCTGCACATTGACAAAGTGGAGTAATCTTACTATAATTACAATCATTAACTATTAAGCACCAAAAAGGAGTTATTGGAATGGAAAGAAACCTTCTATTTGCAACTGTAAAGATGATAGATGGAAGTGAGTGGGGTATTAGAGGAAAGGAGCAGTTTATTGGGGTAAAATGTAAATTTGAGCGGAAGCTCTAGACCCCTGTTGGCTGCCTCTAGCCTGGATATAAGAGGAGATACGGTGGGCATGGAGACATGCAAGTTGAAAATTTGCCCACAGTGGACCTGTAGGTCCTGTACACTCCTAGGTTGATGAAGCTGCCGTTTCAGCTGGTCCCATAAATACGCAATTTAGGATAAGCCTAGTAACTGAGCAGGTCAGGGAAGTGTTGCCTCTAGTAAAGACATTTATGGGGAACCCTTGCTGTGTAAGGGTATTTAACTGCTGAAAAATGCCATTTGGAAGCCATGAGAGGTGACGCATGTGGCCACAGGATGTTCTGCACATAGCACTGAACTGTTAGTGTCCCTGATATCACTAGTAGAGGTGACCATCTGTCGTAAGCGATGGCCCCCAGATCATCTGATACCAGCAGTTGGGCCAGTGTGTCGCTCCACAACAAAGACAAGATGGAAGCGCTCACTACAAAGCCTCTATACTTGATCCTGACCAGCATCAGATCATAAACAGGACTTGGATTCATCCCTAAAAAAGATATGAGTCCAGTCCTAAACATAGTAGGCAGTGTTAGACTGAGGTGTCCGGAGCCATCAGTGGAGTTGATGCTTGGAGCCCACAAGTGGAGTTGATTATTGGGTTCCAGCAGTGGAGTTAATTGAAGGAGCCCACTAATGGAGTTAATTCTTGGAGCCCATTAGTGAACTTGATTCTTGGTGCCCATTAGCAGAGCTAACTATTGGGACCCCCCAGCAAGGTTGTTTTTTGGGGCCCACCAGTGGAATTGATTCATGGGGCCACCAGTGAACTTGATTCTTGAGGTGCACCAGTGAAATTCATTCTTGGGGCCCTCCAGTGGAGTTGATGCTTGGGGCCCACCAGTGGAGCTGATTCTTAGGGTCCAACAGTGGAGTTGATTCTTGGGGACCACCAATGGATTTTATTATTGGAGCCAACCAATGGAATTTATTATTTTGGCCAACCAATGGAATTTATTCTTGGGGCCCAGCAGTGGAGTTAATTCTTGGGGCCCACCAATGGACTTAAATCTTGGAGTCCATCAGTGGAATTCATTCTTAGGGCCCACCAGTGGAGTTGATTCTCGGGGTCTACTAGTGGAGTTAATTCAAGGGGCCCACTTGTGGAGTTAATTCTTGGCATCCATTGGTGAACTTGATTCTTGGTGCCCATTAGTGGAGCTAACTCTTGGAACCCCCCCCAAAAAACTGTTTCTTGGGGTCCACCAGTGGAATTATTTCATGGGGCTTCCAGTGGACTTGATTCTTGGGTCCCACTGTTGGAGTTGATGCTTGGGGCCCACCAGTGGAGTTGATGCTCTGGGCCCACCAGTGGAGTTGATGCTCTGGGCCCACCAGTGGAGTTGATGCTTGGGGCCCACCAGTGGAGTTGATGCTTGGGGCCCACCAGTGGAGTTGATGCTTGGGGCCCACCAGTGGAGCTGATACTTAGGGCCCACCAGTAGATTTGATTCTTGAGGACCACCAATGGATTTGATTCTGGGGACCACCAATGAAATTCATTCTTAGGGCCCACCAGTGAACTTGATTCTTGGGGCCCACCAGAGGAATTCATTCTTGGGGCCCACCAGTGGAGTTGATTATTGAGGCCCACCAGTGGACTTGATTCTTGAGGTCCACCAGTGGACTTGATTTTTGGGGCCCACCAGAGGAATTTATTCTTGGGGCCCACCAGTGGGATTCATTCTTGGGGCCCAACAGTGGACTTAATCCTTGGGGGCCCACCAGTGGACTTAATTTATGGGGCAACTAGAAGAGTAAATTCTTGGGGCTCACCAGTGCAGTTGATTCGTGGGGCACAGATTATTCACTCACCGCTGCAAATGACAGTGACTGTTAACTTCAGGACATGTAATGAGCGCACTGACATCACATTTCCTTCTGCTAAGCAACTACAAATGGTTCTGGCATAGTGCGGTACTACATGTCCTGTACTGCTCTTACATGTATTAGTGAGGTGCATGCAGTGATTGGTGGTCTATAGCACCTCTCTACAGTACAGTGTGGTACTACATGTCCTGTACTGCTCTTACATGTATTAGTGAGGTGCATGCAGTGTTTGGTGGTCTATAGCGCCTCTCTACAGTACAGTGCGGTATTACATGTCCTGTACTGCTCTTACATGTATTAGTGAGGTGCATGCAGTGATTGGCGGTCTATAGCGCCTCTCTACAGTACAGTGCGGTACTACATGTCCTGTACTGCTGTTAAATGTATGAGTACAGTGCATGCAGTAATTGTCGGTCTATAGCGCCTCTCTACAGTACAGTGCGGTACTACATGTCCTGTACTGCTGTTAAATGTATGAGTACAGTGCATGCAGTAATTGTCGGTCTATAGCGCCTCTCTACAGTACAGTGCGGTACTACATGTCCTGTATTGCTCTTACATATATTAGTGAGGTGCATGCAGTGATTGTGGTCTATAGCATCTCTCTATAGTACAGTGCGGTACTACATGTCCTGTACTGCTCTTACATGTATTAGTGAG
Organism: Phyllomedusa bahiana; assembly: GCA_025379985.1. Classification (NCBI taxonomy): domain Eukaryota; kingdom Metazoa; phylum Chordata; class Amphibia; order Anura; family Hylidae; genus Phyllomedusa; species Phyllomedusa bahiana. The sequence goes on along the minus strand of JAODAL010031038.1, from coordinate 43,942 downwards.
GTGCATGCAGTGATTAGTGGTCTATAGCGCCTCTCCACAGTACAGTGCGGTACTACATGTCCTGTACTGCTCTTACGTGTGCCAGGATGAGCGGCTCCTTGTGCACAAACTGAGATCCCATTTTCTTTTTTTCCTGTGCAGTGGGGAAAATTTATTAACACTGTTTCATTCTTAGATAGTGTAAAGTTTACAATGAGAAGGCAACAACTGTTGGCGCTATTATTAGAAAATGGAAGGAACTCAAAAGGCGTCTTAATGCACTGTGCATCTTCCTCGTTCTGGGGCTCCTTATAAGATCTCGCCTCATGGGGTAAGGATGAGTCTGAGAAAGGTCAGGAATCAGCCCAGAACTGCACGGGAGGAGCTGGTCAATGACCTGAATAGAGCTGGGACCACAGTCTTACAGATTACTATTAGTAACACACTACGCCGTCATGGATTATAACCCTGCAGGACACACAAGGTCCCCCTGCTCACACCGTACATGTCCAGGCCTGTTTGAAGTTCACCATTGACCATCTGAATGATCCAGAGGAGACGGGAGAAGGTCATGTGGTCAGATGAGACCAACAAAGAACTCGGCATGTTTGGGGGAAAAAGAAGGACGAGTAGAACCCCAAGACACTGTCCCAACTGTGAAGCAGGGGGTGGAAAAATCATATTTTGGGGGGGCTTTTCTGCAAAGGTGACAGGACAACTGCACCGTACTCAAGGTAGGGTGGATGGGGCCATGTATTGCGAGATTTTGGCCAACAACCTCCCTCCATTAGTAAGACCAGTGAAGATGGGTCATGGCTGGATCTTCCAGCAGGACAATGACCCGAAACACACAGTCAGGGCAACTAAGGAGCGTCTCCATAAGAAGCATTTCAAGGTCCTAGATTAGCCTAGCCAGTCTCCAGACCTGAACCCAGTGGAAAATCTTTAGAGACAACTGAAACTCAATGTAGCCCAGCGACAGCACCGAAACCCGAAAGATCTGGGGAAGATCTGTATGGATGAGTGGGATAAAATCCCAGCCGCAGTGTGTACAAACTTGGTCAAGAACTTCAGGAAACGTCTGACCTCTGTAATTGCAAACAAAGGTTTCTGTACTAAATATTAAAGGGGTTGTCTCACTACATTGATTCATCTCACTATGAATTCAGGGGCGTGTTTACTGGCTTCCACTAGGCTGCAGTAGAAGCGAGGTCTGTAGCTAAAGCAACCAGCGCTGGCAGCCTATCAGGATGGATCAAACAGGTCTGTAGCTACGGCAACCAGTGCTGGCAGCCTATCAGGAGAGATCAAACAGGTCTGTAGCTATAGCAACCAGTGCTGGCAGCCTACCAGGATATATCAAACAGGGCTGTAGCTATAGTGACCTGAGGAGCTGATGCAGTCCATACAAGAGGGGATATCTCAGAATAGGTAGGACACTGTTAATGGACACATATTGCAAAGTGACTTGTCTTTGCAAGATCTTTAAGATAAAACTCAATCCTTGTAGTGAGACAACCCCTTTAAGTTCTGTTTTACTATTGTATCAAATACTTTTTTCTTGCAATAAAATGCAAATTGATTAATTAAAAAACATAAACTGTGATTTTCTGGATTCTATTTTTTTATTTTGTCTCTCACAGTTGAAGTGCACCTACCATAAAAATTACAGACCGCTCCATTCTTTGTAGGTGGGAAAACTTGCACAATCGCCAGTGTACCAAATACTTATTTTCCCCACTGTTTGGTGTAAAGCATATAAGCCATTATATTTTATCGTTGTCAGAATTCTGGCGCAACAGCTTTGTACTTCATACGCAGTGGGACGGAAATTATCAAGACCCAAGGAAGCTCCTGTCTTCATCACAGAAAGTGATTTCCAGCTTCCAGCAGCTCTCTGTGATGTTATATGGAAGGACGCGCTTTACCTGGATTAAGATCTGCTTCATTTTTTTCATTCGCCCTTTGCATTATGTTGATGATATTTTGGGTCTTTGGAACCAATCTTCGGGTTTCCATAGAGTTGTGGTTTCAACATATAATAGTCGCCCTGGCACCAATTAAAGGGGTTTTGCCACGATCTCACTTCATACCTCCTGCCTCCAGCTCTTCAGCTCTGTGTGCTCAGAAGGGGGCATGTGTGATTTGTTTGAATTGCATATCATGTGAACCAGCAGGAGGACATCACCAGGCCTTTCCTCTCTGTAGTCAAAGAAAGGTCTGTTTATGTGTAGAACTGTAAGCAGCTACATTGTAGCTCAGAGGTAAACTTTTGCCTCCAGGCACAAGGGTTCTCGGTTCATATCCCTGCAGAAACCAAACCTGTGGATTTTGTTTCTCTACATCAATGCACAGACCTGATTGAGGTTTCTTTTTCATTTATTTGCACAGTTTGATTAATTACTAAGGAGTACAGAGGACGGGAGCAGAATGACAGCACCTGGGGTGGAACACTCAGTAGCTGCCTGAGAGGAGAGGTGATGTCTGAGCATGTGCGACCAGGACTGAGGAGCTCTCAGCCCTGGTCGTATCCCCTGGAGATGAGCTGTAAACAATGGATCACTAAAGGAGCAGCTAAAACAAAAACGGTGCAGAATTTTTAATAATAATGAATGGTGAAAATATTTGTTATTTCATTTGCAAGCTTCACATGTCAATTTTACTTCATGGCAAAACCCCTTTAATATTCAATGCAGAAGGTCCACTGTTTAGGTAAAGTCAGATTTTTTAAGTGATGGGTTGCAGTAAGATATTGCACCACGGTCAACGGAGCTACCACCTTGCACATTTGTATTCATGCAAAGCATTCACAACAAATGTTAGAGGGTGATTCTACTTACGCAGCAGGAAGACCACCACATGTCTTGTTAAAAGAAGCCAGTATTGAAAATCTGCCCCTAAATGTCAGCGCCATATGGCAGCTTTGACAATATTGACATAATGTGTGCATTGTGCTCATCCTCCCGGGGACTGCGGCATCCTGCAATCTTGTTTGTTGCTGTGTTGTACATTGAGGAAAAAAAACAAAATTATTATCTTTTACTAAAACATAAAAGTTTCCATGGAAACCGTGTGGTTTGGGGAAAATGCAGCTGTTTACATTATGTCAGATGTTATTAAAACAATATATTTTCAATAACACGTTATAATTATAACGTACATGGAAAGTCTAACGCCGCCGCCGGCATCATCTGCTCCAAGAGGAGCCAAATATGAGCAATGAATGGAGCGTTTGTTTGTGTATACTTCCACATTCCAGCTGATGCGGAACCTCTTGATCTCCTGGGTCGGGGTTTGGGATTTTTTCCACTATGCAAATTTGAAACTACAAGAACGTTCCTGATGGATTACGCTGGTTGACAAGCAGTGTCAGACTGGGATGCCCTGGGCCCACCAGTGGAGCTGATTCTTGGGCTCACCAGTGGAGCTGATTCTTGGGCTCACCAGTGGAGCTGATTCTTGGGCTCACCAGCGGAGCTGATACTTGGGCCCACCAGTGGAGCTGATACTTGGGCCCACCAGTGGAGCTGATTCTTGGGGCCACCAGTGGAGCTGATTCTTGGGGGCCGCCAGTGGAGCTGATTCTTGGGAGCCACCAGTGGAGTTGATTCTTGGGAGTCCACCAGTGGAATTGATTCTTGGGGTCCACCAGTGGAGATGAATCTTGGGGCCCACCAGTGGAGATGATTCTTGGGGCCCACCAGTGGAGCTGATTCTTGGGCCCACCAGTGGAGTTGATTCTTGAGGTCCACCAGTGGAGTTGATTCTTGGGGCCCACCAATGGAGTTGATTCTTGGGGCCCACCAGTGGAGTTGATTCTTGGGGCCCACCAGCGGAGATGATTCTTGGGGCCCACCAGTGGAATTGATTCTTGGGGTCCACCAGTGGAGAAGGTTCTTGGGGTCCACCAGTGGAGTTGATTCTTGGGGCACACCAGTGGAGTTGAATCTTGAAGCTCACCAGTGGAGTTGATTCTAGGGGCCCATGAGTTGAGCTGTTCTGGGCCCACCAGTGGAGTTTATTTTAGGGGCCCACCCTACAGACACTGTATATGCCTCCTGTACTCTGCCTCTTGCTTTTGCCTCATGTGTCCTCTGAGAGGAGATCAAATCTTCTTTATCTCCTGACCATAACAAAATCAACAAAGCAATGTATTTGGAAATAGTCTTCAATTACCTTTCCCTACTTGTTAAAAGCTAATCATTGTAGTGAGAAAACTCCTCTAAAAGGGTTTTCTCACCATCTTAATTAGATTTAAAAGCGGTTGTCTTACTACAAGGATTGCTGCTTTTTATGTTAAAGTCACTTTGCACTATGTGTCCATTAACAGTGTCCTACCTATTCCTTGATATCCCCTCTTGTATGGGCTGCATCAGCTCCTCAGGTCGCTATAGCTACAGACCTGTTTGATCTCTCCTGATAGGCTGCCAGCACTGGTTGCTATAGCTACAGACCTGTTTGATCTCTCCTGATAGGCTGCTAGCACTGGTTGCTATAGCTACAGACCTGGCTTCTACTGCAGCCTAGTAGAAACCAGTAAACATGCCCCTGAATTCAAAGTGAAACAAAGAAAACAGGACTGAAGTGAGATGAAACAATGCATTGAGACAACCTCTTTAAGCATGAAGGCAAAGGGAAATGAAGACTATTACCAAATATATTGCTGTGTTGATTTTGCTTTGTTTATAAAGATAAAGGATATTGTATCTACTCCTAGTGAACAGAAGTTTCTCTAGGTTACCGACCACTTGTGTCTGTTTTTTCTCTACTCTGATTGCTCCAAGCTGCCCTCTTTGACAATGATGAGTGACTCTCTGTGGAGTCTTATTCTAGCACAGGAGCTTGTTTATTTAAGTTAATGACAAGTTTGAACCTTTTAGATCTCTGTAGCCTCGTGCACTACAGAATATAAATCTCCTTCAGTCATGTCACTGAAAGCGGAATTCCTAAAAACAGTACAGCTCTAATGCCAATCACTGCCATAGACCTGCCCACAGTCTGATCGAGAAGTGTGAGTCTGAAGCTGTCTGTAGCCCTGTGAAACAGCATGGTAAGAAAACCCCTTTAAAGGGGTTGTATCATTACATTAAATGGTCTTCAGAATAAGGGGACAGTGAAAACAAGGAACTTTGCAATCGGATGTCATTAGCAAAGCTGCCTTGTTATCACAGGATCCCTTATCTTCGTTTTGTGTAAACACTGTTCCCCAGTTCCGGTTGGATTCCACCTCCTTTCATTTCATTGGCTGACGGCTCTACTAATTTACATTCTGCCTGCCCCCGGTCGTATTCACGGGAGCGCGCAATCCTGCCTCTCTCACTCAGAATAAGGGGCCGGCAACATTTCACTCTGCACAGCCACCAGCTCCACAGTAACACTGCAGCTGCTTCTACAATCAGAAAACAGCAGAACTGTGCCCAGTGCCTTATGCTGCTGCGTGTAAACATAGAAAGGAGACAGATCTGTGCTGCTCTTGATGAGTTCATAGAAGACTGGATTCAACTGTAACAAACCCCCAGCTGTGAGAGGAGAAAAGATCAGTGCTCTGAGTTCATAGAAGACTGTCTAGACCAGTGTTTCTCAACTCCAGTCCTCAGGACCCACCAATGCGTTATGTTTTCTGGCTTTCCTTAGCATTGCACAGGTGATATAATTATGCTGCACAGGTGACTTAATTATGGTCAGTGCATTCTGTGGGAGATCCTGAAAACATGACCTGTTGGTGGGTCCTGAGGACAGGAGTTGAGAAACACTGGTCTAGACTGAATGCAGGGCTGTGGTATGTAAACATACAGCTATTACAAAATAAGAATGCATATAGAGAGGAAGGACACAGTGACATTAGGATAGAGAGTGGGGGGGGGAGCACACTGACGCGGGAGCGAGCATGAACAGTGAAGGGGGGTATGATGTCATCCCCCTTCAGTTAAGCAACACCCAGCTGGGAGGGAAAGAAACGCCCATGGATTTGAGGAGCTGAGAAACTGAAAGCACAATGAAACACACGAACTGATGAAGCGATACATCCCCTTTAAAAAAAAACTTTAAAGGGTTTAGAAGAGTGTCCATCAAGATGGCTGCCTGTCCTTCAGTAGCTCCCCCAATAGCGAGGTCTAGGTGGTTCTCCCATGGTCAGCTGGGGAAAGCTTCAAGTTTTGCAAACCTGTAATTACATACTACCCATTGTATTCAATGAGCAAATGGTTCCATATAGGCCAAATCTAACTGATCCACATGCAGTAATTAGGGCAGGGGACAACCTGATCGGGCAACCTATTTATCACAGTAGCCGGCTGTCATAGAGCTATCATAGAGAGAGGGGAGGGGATCTCCAGATCTAGTTGTGGTCCCTCTATATAATGCAGCTCATTCCTCAGTTAACAAATAGGAAATAATTCATGTGCATTTTAATTTTTACACCTTGATAATAGATGCAATGAATTCCCACTCCACTCTGTAAATGATAATAAATGCCTCCTAGGAAGCTCTTCACATTTATCATGGGCCCCACGTGGAAAGCTCACGCCTCGTGATTAAATGTGACGCATGAAGTTGTATTTAACTCATTGAATGAAACAGGATTACAGTAATTGCTAAATGCCAGGCTGACAGTCCATAGTAATACCGCGCACTAAGTGGGATCAATGAATATGTGTGACTGCGGGCGGCCAATACAATCGATAGACACGATCGATAACGCTCCTACTAATGGCTCAGTGGAGAGGCTCTGATCGACTGCTACAAGGAAATATGTAAAAAGGATAAAGCTGTAAATACCGCCATCTTATGAATAATAAATATTGCCCGGTCAGGCTCGGAGGGTGCAACGCTTGACTTCCCGGAGCTGTTGTGGTCCAGGAGAAGACGTAGTTCTTGAAAAGTTGGCTATGTTGTGGGAAGACAAGATCAGATAGGGGTAGATCAGATCAGATTAGTCACCCTATTAAAGGGAATATGTCGCCACTTTTTTTTTTTTTTACTTATTAAATCTAGCCCCTGATCCATATTCTTTTCCTCTCAGTCGTTTTTATTTCCTGATTGCAGATTTCTCAATTCGGCCGTCTATATATGACTGTGGGGAAGACATTCTTGCTTGCACTGCTTTAACAGCAGTCAGAGAGATACTTTACAGCAGCTTCATGCACATAGGATTCTTAAGACAGTTTCTGTCCCATAGACTTGTATAGGAGAGTTTTCACTGTGAAGGGAGGGGAGAGGGGGAGCTGTGACATCTCCTCTTGTGACTGGTGGATTCTGTGTTATCTGTACACATTGGTGTCTCCTTTCAGTTTGACCCTGCTTTTACTGATAATGAGCAGACACTGCTGAAAAGCTCTCTAAACAGAGCAGGAAGTGTCAGACGATTATTAGGCCTAGTGGCCAAAGTGAAAACTGCAGGACTTAAGAATTATTAAAAAAATACTGAAAGTGATCTGGAAAATTAAAAAAAACATAACCAAAAATTCCTACAAAATGTGTTTAACATAAAAATGTGAGTTAAACAATAAGTCATTATTTGATGACACATTCCCTTTAAGGGCGACATGTATGAATTTGAATGCGTACTTTTTTTTACTTGGTGCCGACAACCCAGTTCTAAATAGATATAGAAGAGTATAGAATACGACAGTATGAAGATTTTTGGTGCATTACATAGAGCTTAAAGGGGTTGTATTGCTACAAAGATCATGTCTCAGATTATGGGGACAGTAAAAATAAGCACTTTTGTAATTGGGTTGATTACCTCTGTCACTTGGTTTAGCAGATATGAGCTTTTCTATAAATCTGTATTCTGTTTCTGCTGCTGGTCGGGACATGCCCCCTGGCCGGATCCTGCAACCTAGACACGCCCCCCTGCACTGTGATTGGCTGGCTGACATTTTATTCAGCCTGTTGGGATACGCCCACAGACAGGAAACGCCCTGGTCACGCCCCCTGCGCTGTGATTGGCTGCCTGCACACTCTGTGTTTTCTCCCCTCTAAGCTGTTAAAATCGATAGTGAAACCAAGGTCTGCTGTCTCTATACTCATCTCCCAGCTCTAGGGTGAATGATCTGGGCAATTACTGCCTGTTTAAGTCACAGATCCCCTCATATAAAAGAGTCTTATAGAGTCTCCTGCCTGTTAACAGGGGGAGAGGAGGAGGGGGAGGGCAGTGTGCATTGCTCCATATAATCCAGACTCTTGTCTGGTAACAGAGGGGAAGGGGGGCAGTGTACACTCTTCACATGTCTCATCAGTTCAGGCTGACTGTATAACTGCATATAGCACAGCAAGGAGCTTGTGGAGCCTGAAGGCTGCAGACATAAGGAGCATGCAGGAGGCTACAGAGCTGTTATATCCAGACAACCTTCTGCATCCCCTGCTTCATACAAAATGATGATGTCACAGGTCTTCAGTGAGAGGAGACACACCTCCTGGGTGGAGAGACATGCCTCCTGACAGGAGAGACACGCCTGCTGACAGGAGAGACTCGCCCCTGGATTTCAAACTCAATATCATAGAATCAGCTAAAGAGCACGAACAGTTCAAACGATAAAACTCCTTTATTGCGCCAAACTTCTCTCAAAGGCTGGAAATAAGAGAAAAGTCATTAGAATAGCATGTCAGTGAATAGAAACAATGGTAGTCGTCTTACTTGGAGGACCACAGGTTCCAGCAGGACTTGTGCTGTGCTGGCTCTTGTATATAGAATAAAGGGTGAGAGCAGCAAAAGTAAATTTCAAATTTAATGTAGTAAAACATTTTAAAAATCTGAACACCATCAGTGTTTTTATAGGAGATATTTTTATATTTTTGGGATGTTATATATTTTTATATTATTTTTGTATGATAACAGTTTTATTAAATAAAAATAATTAAATTTTATATAGTTTGCTAATAAATAAATTACTTTATATTATTGTACTGGTGAAGTAGAGAAATAAGGGAATTTTGAAATGTATTTTTGCTGCTCTCACCCTTTATTCTGCATACAGCAAGAGCCGACAAAGCACAGGTATTGCTGGGATCTGTGGTCCTCCAAGCAGGATTAGTACCATAGTTTCTATTCACTGACATGCTAGTCTAATGTGGTTCACCAAGCAAGACCACCAGGGCCGGGACAAGGCATTTTGGTGCCCTGCCAATGGCACCCCCCCCTCACTCCCCAAAAAATGCCTCCCCCTCTCCCCCACTAATTCCTCTCACCCCTGCGCCAGGTCCTGTCACTAATTTTCTGCATATTCCACATAGATCCCGTCCATCTCCTCAGCAGTCACTGCACAATGAAAATCAGCCCTGACAAATTTGCTTTTTCAAAATCGCTCCCCTCCATTTGACAGTGTAATACCCCTAAATAACAGTCACCAAATAATCCACCGATACATGGAGCAAATCTACCAGACGAATGATTGTTACTAAAAACACTCCTACAAAACCAAGACCCAAAACTATTACTACTTAAGGCTCAAATAATCCTGCCAGACCTTGACCGAATGCGACCCATACATGTGACTATCAGCTGTACACAGGCTCTACAGACATATATTACCGCCATACAGTGATCATATAGTGGTAGATACTAGTTGTATGTAGATGCTCTGCAGAAATATAAGTGATTATACTGCAGTTACATTTAGTGACTCACAGGAGACGTCTTTTCTGATCAGCGTCGTTCACTTTCCCTTTTCTTCTCCATCCGGTTCACACCTTCATGCTGATTGCTCCCGGCCAATACTCGTCCCTGAGGATTTGGACACAAATATCTTAGAATCCTCACATTTCCAGTAACTCCTTAATTATAGGTATATAAGTCCCTCAGTTAGACAGGTATATAGATATGCCCTCTCAGTCAGGCAGGTATATGTATATTGTCCCCTTAGACAGGTAGGTATATAAATATAGGGGGGGCAGGTATATAGATATATGGTCACTCTCAGGCAGGTATATAGATATAGGGTCACTCTCAGGCAGGTATATAGACATAGGGTCACTCTCAGGCAGGTATATAGATATAGGGGCACTCAGGCAGGTATATTGATATAGGGGAACTCTCAGGCAGGTATATAGTTATAAGGTCACTCTCAGGCAGGTATATAGACCTAGGGTCTCTCTCACAGGCAGGGGGGCCACAGGCAGGTGTATGGGGGCCACAGGCAGGCGTATAGGGGCTCATGCAGGCGTATAGGGGCTCAGGCAGGCATATGGGGGCCACAGGCAGGCGTATAGGGGCTCAGGCAGGCGTATGGGGGCCACAGGCAGGCGTATGGGGGCCACAGGCAGGAGTATGGGGCCACAGGCAGGCGTATGGGGGTCACAGGCAGGCGTATGGGGCCACAGGCAGGCATATGGGGGGCTCAGGCAGGCACATGGGGGCTCAGGCAGACAAAAATAACAACATTAATACTCACCTTACCTGTTTCCCGGGCGCGCTCTCCTCTTCAGGCCCCGCCTCCAGCACCGGGACGCTCCTCTGGCAGCTCCTCGGGCGCACGGCCTATGACGCGCTGTGCACCCGAGGAGAGGCAGCGTCGCGATGACCTCACTTCATCGCAACGCTGCCCAGCTGAGCCGCACGGGCCGCGGCGGGTCCTCAGTGCTATGAGGAACCGGCGGGCCCGCTGTGTCAGCCCTGCGGCTTACCGGAGGATCCAGCGATTCTCCGGTGAGCGGGTCCGTCACTGTCTGCGGAGCAGGGAGCGCTCGCTCTCTGCTCCGCAGAAGCGCTCAAAGAGACCGCCGGCGCTTCAGGCCCACGGCAGCGGCCTGGAGCCCGGCGAGGTTCGGGGCCTCTGACTGCGCCCCTTAGGGATAGGCAGAGGTAGGCACCCTAGGTGATCGCCTACCTCTGCCTACCCGTCGTCCCGCCTCTGCAGACCACTACCATTGTTTCTATTCACTGACATGCTATTCTAAAGACTTTTCTCTTATTTCCAGCCTTTGAGAGAAGTTTGGCGCATTAAGCTCTATGTAATGCGCCAAAAATCTTTATCCTGTCGTATTCTAAACTCTTCTATATCTAATTAGAACTGGGTTGTCGGCGCCAAGTATAAAAAAAAGTAAGCATTCGAATTCATATGTCGCCCTAATCCCTTACCAACATTTCACATACAGGAACATCATAATGGTGGTAAGGGAGTATGGAGCGGCCTCACTCACTGCGCTTATATCATGAGTGGCGGGTAACAACGGCTGATTGTTACAGATTGGATCTACCATAAGCTGCTGGGATTGGAGACAGCTTATCTCTAGCACAGGAGCTTGTTTATTTAAGTTAAAGGTGTTGTCTCACTACAAGGATTGCTGCTTTTTATGTTAAAGATCTTGCAAAAACAAGTCACTTTGCAATATGTGTCCATTAACCGTGTCCTACCTATTCAGAGATATCCCCCCTTGTATGGGCTGCATCAGCTCCTGAGGTCGCTATAGCTACAGACCTGTTTGATCTATCCTGATAGGCTGCCAGCACCTAGTTGCTATAGCTACAGACCTGGCTTCTACTGCAGCCTAGTAGAAGCCAGTAAACACGCCCCTGAATTCAAAGTGAAACCAAGAAAACAGAACTGAGGTAGGATGAATCAATGTAGTGAGACAACCCCTTTAATGACAAGTTTGAACCCTTTAGAGCTCTGTAGCCTCGTGCACTACAGATTATAAATCTCCTGCAGTCATGTCACTGAAACAGGAATTCCTAGGAACAGTAGAGTTCTAATGCCAATCACTGCTATAGACCAGCCCACAGTCTGATCGGGAAGTGTGAGTCTGAAGCTGGCTGTGGCTCTGTGTAACAGCATGGTAAGAAAACCCCTTTAAGAGGTTTAGAAGAGATGGTGCCATCAAGATGGCTGACTTTTAGGTGCCGCAGTGATGGTGGCCACCAAGGGTGTTGCCAGGGTCGTAAACATCCGGGGTCCAGGCATGTATTTTATGGAGGGAGAAAACGTAGGACCTTGTCCATCTCATTTTTTGCGTATTCTGCATAGGTACTGTCCATCACCTCTGCAGTCACTGTAACATGAAAATCAGCGCTGACAAATGGGCTCATAGCGCTCATCTAGGTATGATAGTGTAATACTGTATAAATAACAGTCATACAGTTACCAAATAATACATCTATACATGGAGCAAATATACCATACGTATGATTTTTACTAAAAAAAAATGCCAGAATGCCAAGACCCAATGATATCACTCCTTAAAGTGGTTGTCTCACTACAAGGATTGCTGCTTTTTATGTGAAAGATCTTGCAAAAACAAGTCACTTTGCAATATGTGTCCATTATCAGTCTCCTACATATTCCTAGATATCCCCTCTTGTATGGGCTGCAACAGCTCCTCAGGTCGCTATAGCTACAGATCTGTCCGATCTCTCCTGATAGGCTGTCAGCACTGGTCGCTATAGCTACAAACCTGTCTGATCTCTCCTGATAGGCTGCAAGCACTGGTTGCTATAGCTACAGACCTGTTTCATCCCTTGATAGGCTGCCAGCACTGGTCGCTATAGCTACAGACCTGTTTGATCCCTCCTGATAGGCTGCCAGCTCTGGTTGCTATAGCTACTGACCTGTTTGATCTCTCCTGATAGGCTGCCAGCACTGGTCGCTATAGCTACAGACCCGGCTTCTACTGCAGCCTAGTAGAAGCCAGTAAATACGCCCCTGAATTCAAAATGAAAACAAGAAAACAGGAGGTGTGATGAATCAATGTAGCGAGACAACCCCTTTAAGGACCAATTAGTGCTGCCAGACCATGATCAAATGCTACCACTACATGTGAAAACACGTTGTACACAGATGTATAAGGGATTACACTAGATTACATCCAGTGACTCATAGACGTCTTCTCTAATGGGAGTTTTGGAATTTACCTGCTTGTAACCCACCAGAGTAATCAGTGGGGAAGGGGGCCAAAAGTTCCCTCCTCAACAGTAGCATTCAACTGTAGGCACATCCTGAGGATGCACATATGGTTCAGAAGACCGCTAGCACTCTGGACCCACGGCAGATTGCTGGTTTGGAGCAGCAGCAGTTTTATCTGGGTCATAGGCCTCAGATAAAACTACCTAGTGATACCTCTGGTGGCCCAATATCTAAATGAGTGAGAAATGGTACTGAGCACTGCTGCTTTGCACAATCACCCCCTCCTTCCCCTGCGACAAGTTCAAAGGGTGTCCAGGAGTTATCATGGCAGCCACCAGACTAATGAAGCTCTCCATGGCCATGTCACTGCTCCTATTACACCCTGCCATAGACGGGATATACATTGATATACCCTTCTGCAATACATTCATATAGAAATAGGTATATTAGTTAACATGTTGGGATTGACTTAGGACAAAACTAATGGTAAAATTGCAACAAAATAAGGGTATGTGTAAATGTATTTGCATTTTTCAGTGAGAAATAAGTATTTGATCCCTCTGGATAACAAGACTTGGTGGCAAAACTCTTGTTGGCAAGCACAGCAGTCGGACTTTTTTTCTAGTTGATGATGAGGTTTGCGCACGTCAGGAGGAATTTTGGTCCACTCCTCTTTGCAGATTATCTCTAAATCATTAAGATTTTGAGGCTGTCGCTTGGCAACTCGGAGCTTCAACCCCATCCATAAGTTTTCAAGGGGATTAAGGTCTGAAACCTGGCTAGGCCACTCCATGACCTTAATGTGCTTCCTTTTGAGCCACTGCTTGGCTGTATGTTTTGGGTCATTGTCTTGCTGGAAGACCCAGCCACAACCCATTTTTAATGTCCTGGCGGAGTGACGGGGGTTGTCACTCAGGATTTTATGGGACATGGCTCCATCCATTTTCCCAGTGAAGTAGTACTGTGCCCTTAGCAGAGAAACACCCCCAAAACATAATGTTTCCCCCTCCATGCCTGACAGTGGGGACGCTGTTCTCTGGGTCATAGGCAGCATTTCTCTTCCACCAAACACGGCGAGTTGAGTTAATACCAAAGAGCTCAATTTTTGTCTCCTCTGACCACAGCACCTTCTCCCAATCACTCACAGAATCCTCCAGGTGTTCACTGGCAAACTTCAGACGGGCCTGCACATGCGCCTTCTTGAGCAGGGGGACCTTGCGGGCACTGCAGGATTTTAGCAATGGTTAGCAATGGTTTCCTTGGTGACTGTGGTCCCAGCTGCCTTGTGATCATTAATAAGTTCCCCCCATGTAGTTTTAGGCTGATCCCTCACCTTCCTCTTGATCAAGGATACCCCACGAGGTGAGATTTTGCACGGTGCCCCAGATCGAAGGCGATTAACAGTCATTTTGTATTTATTCCATTTTCTTACTATTGCACCAACAGTCGTCTCCTTCTTACCCAGCCTATTACTTATGGTTTTGTAGCCCATCCCAGCTTTGTGCAGGTCTAAGATTTTGTCCCTGACATCCTTAGAAAGCTCTTTGGTCTTGTCCATGTTGTAGAGGTTAGAGTCTGACTGATTGAGTCTGTGTATAGGAGTCTTTAATAAAGGTGACTATTTAAGACAGCTGTCTTTAATGCAAGTAGTAAGTTGATTAGGAGCGTCTACTGGTCTGTTTGTAGGGGATCAAATACTTATTTCTCTCAGCAAAATGCAAGTAAATTTATACAATGTGATTTGTATTTGGACTGTCCACGTCTTTGTCAGTGGACAAACTTACACAATCAGCAAGGGATATTTATCTATCTATCTATCTATCTATAGATAAATAGGTATATATAGATCCCCTCAGGCAGGTATATATGCTACCTCAGTTAGGCAGGTACATATATGTCCCCTCAGCTAGGCAGGTATATATAGGTCAGCCAACAGGCAGGTATATATAGGTCCCCTCAGGCAGGCAGCTATATACATATGTCCCCTCAGCCAGGCAGGTATATACATGTCCCCTCAGGCAGGTATATATATATATATATCGCCCCTCAGTCATACAGGTAACACTAATACTTACCTTACCTAGTTCCTCAGCCTAGCGCCGTCCTCTTCTACCCAACACTAGTGGTGTGATGTAATCATGCCATCAGAGCCAGGATGCTCCTCTAGCAGCTCCTCAGCCGCACAGCAAAGCGACGACTGTGCAGCCAAAGATCCTCTGTTGAGGCAGTCCAACACTGATGTCACCTTTAGTGGCCAAAATTCCCAACAGCTCTAACAAATTTTTGATTAGAATGTAGATTTATGTGAAGAAAGTATAGGTCCTGTCATTGGAGATGTCACCGTGTCACCCCTATAGGGTGCACTGCAAATCAGACTAATTTGGATCAATAACTGGATCAATATTGGATACATTTTAAATATAATGTCATTTACTTAAAACTTTTTATAGTAGCCTAAGATCAGTTTTCAGAAATGTTCTCTCCCATTAGACATGATACCCTCAGCACCAACATAAAGAATCCTGCTATTGCCGAGTACAGCCCCAGGAACAGTTTGGAGATTTAAGACGCATATTATTATAAAACCCATCACATTTGCATTTGAGGCTGTCATTATTTTACAGTTCTACCAGGAAAAAAAATTTCTTCACCCAGAGCTGAGGTGCTATAAACATTACTGTGTCACACGCAAGAAATTTAATGAGCAAAAGTTTTAACACTGTCAGTGAGACTTAACCACGACCCAATAGGAATTTTTAAGATACGATTAAGTCCTCAAGTCATTTGCCTCTGCAAGAAGGATGTATCAGGATGTCCCACCACAATACGGGTTTAGCTGGTACCAACCATAGGATCCAACCATAGGATTGTATGGTGCCGAATCCATGGTGTCCTGTATTATTCAACGTGGTTTGACAAAAGTGGCATCCAACTTGTGGGTGTCCAGTTGCTGCAAAACTGCAACTCTTACCTTGCCCTTAAAAGTTGGGAGTTGTAATTTTGCAAAAGCAACATTTTGTTGAACAAGTGTGCATCCATGGAAGATAGTCCACTTATTGTCATGTCCTTGGAACTGACTTGAGATGCGGCACGGTCAAGTTTCTCCATTGGTATTCCCAACTTACTTACTGGGTGAGCTGGATATCTTCTTTTTTTATTACCATGGCTATTTGTAGGTGCAATAGCCAAAGTAATAGACCCTTCTCTCATGGATTGGTTGAAGTCAAGTTCATGGCCAGCCATATTTGGCCGAATCAGTCAATGGTCTTCTGTTCATGGAAGCCTTCTGACTGTCCATCAACATCTGCCCTTTGAAGTTGAGAGTTGTAATTTTGCAAAAGCAACATAATTATTGAACAAACATTCATCCATGGAAGATAGTCCACTTATTGGCATGACCTTGGAACTGACTGGAGATGTGGCACAGTCAAGTTTCTCCATTGGTACTACCAACGTTCCGTACCTCTTACTTACCGGGTGAGCTGGATATCTTCTTTTTTATTACCATGGGTATTTGTATGTGCGATAGTCAAAGTAATAGACCGTTCTTTCATGGATTTGTTGAAGTCAAGTTCATGGCCAACCTTTTTTGGCAGTATCAGTCAACAATCTGCTGTTGATGGGAGCCTTCTGCCTGTCCATCAGCACCAAGTCAAGTGGTAAAGACTGATCAGGACCTTTGCTTTTCGTGGTGAGTGCTGAAGTTGAGCTGCTATCATATATTCACAGAGCAGAGCAACAAAATATCCCATTAAAAGTTAGCATTTATTGGATATTAATACCCAAATTTTTCTAGAAGATAGGTTATGAACTCAAACATCACTCACCCAACCAAAGTGTTGAGGTTCCCTGGTGCCACCAGGTTGAAATAGTCACCAAATCCTGTTTCTTAAGTGGTGAGTTTCCGTCGGAGGAACATAAACAGCAGAGAGGAGTCATACATCTCTGAATTTTTGTTTTTTCGTTTGTTACTGTTGCTGTGCTGCCCACTGATGATATTAAGCAGTGTAAACGCATCTGGGCTATTTATGTTGTAGGGTTATTTGAGGGTGCACTAAGGTAAATTAGTGGGGTCGCCCTTTTCGGGTCGGGTTCCCTGCAGAGGGACACATTAGGAATTATCCAGGGATAGAGGCTGTTTTCCCTATAAAAATACAAAAAACCTTTTTGTACTTCTCTGCTGTTTATCTTCCTCCGATGGAAATTCACCACTTAAGAAACTATTTCAACCTAGTGACACCAGGAAACCTCAACACTTTGGTTGGGTGAGTGATGTTTGAGTTCATGACCTATCTTATAGAAAAATTTGGGTATTTTGATTATTAAAATTCAATAAATGCTAAGTTTGGATGGAATATTTTGTTGCTTTGCTCAGTGAATATTGTATTCTATGTCCCCACATCATTAATTAAGTGTCTATGAATTTTAGGAGTAACTGTAGCCGTAGAAGCCATAGCAGCTGCTATGGGGCCCAGAGCTTAAGGGGGCCCACTCAGGTGTAAGAACATTTTACCATGTTGTTGTTAACAGGAGCTTTGTGCTACCTACGACTACTATGTGGGCTCAGTGATCTATAGCACTATATTTAAAGCTTGAATTATTGCTAGCTATACTGCTGCTTGAGTTTACCTTCAATAAGAGTTTGGGCCCAGTCTCAGCTTGCTATTGGGCCCTACGAATGCCAGTTACGCTAATGCATAAGAGTCTTATACCCCTCTGCTCATTGACGGTGTCATGAAGAGAAAAGTGGATCCTCTCGGTCACTGCGAGAGATGGTAAATGCCATGCCAGGGAGCGGAGCCCAAGCAGCCCTCCGGTCTTCCGCCACAAGGCAGGATTGGCTTCGCTGCCGGGGACTCCCAGGTTGCTACCCCTGACGTGACAGAGTGCAGCATGGTACAAAAGGAGCATGCTGTCATAGATGGTATACAGGCAGATAGGTCGGGGCAGGCAAACATAGTCAAGTCTAGAGCACGGGTGAATAAACAGGAGAAGCAAAACGAACAAGCATAATTGAACACCAGGGAATGCACACCAGTAACTGGCAGAGTGCACAGGGGTAGTGAGATAATAAAGGGTCAGTGCCTGGTGATACTAATTAGCGGTGTGCTGGTCCTGTAAGTCTCAAAGAGCCACTGCGCATGCACCCTAAGAAACGCTATGAGTGCGCTGGAGTGGGAACGCGGCATATATGGTGACAGAGGAGTATTCAAAAAGATAGGGAAGGCACACCAAACAGAAACAGTTGTCGATGGTGCAAGTCAAGGTAGGCACAAGTCCTCCAAATATGTTGAACAGTAATTGACTGCACACAAAGGTGTTCTTATGATGCAAAATAATTCATTTATTTATAAATCCATATAATATGGAATATGCAGGCTCCAGTAATTCAAGACAAAAAATAGGTGACTTGATTTAGTCGACGTTTCGGTCGGCAAAGACCTTTATCAAGCAGTCACTATGGATGAAGCATATGAAAATACATAAATAAATAAATTACACTTGACAATGAAGCGCACAAAATCAACATATCAGAGGAACCTAATAATAACTAACATATATAGAATCTACCCTAAGTCAAATATATGGTAATAACAGCTAAAATATATAAAGAACTATATATGTGGTATACACTATATACATATATACATAGAAATATGTAAACGAATAGATGAAGTCCCACGACCTGAGAGCAAAAGCAAAAAACAAGAAACAAAACAAAAAGCAAAATAAGAAAACAAACAACAAAGCAAAAAACAAACTACAAATGTGCTATGAATGATGCATAGCAGGGAAGGCGCAGAGACAATAGATACAGAGAGGAGCGGATAATATAACAGGAAGGTGATAGAAAATAACAGAGATAGGGGAATGAACATATGTAAGGGGGAAATAACGAATAATGCAGAGGATGAAAAAGGCAAATATAAACAGTGGCTAGAAAAGGATCAAAAATAGACTGAAAAAAATAATAAAAAAAAACAGGAACTGAAAAGTTAAAAGGAATTGGGAGAGAAAAAAAACAAGAGAAAGAGAGTATGAGGGGAAAAAAAAGAAAGACAAGAGACAGGGGCAGGGGAAGGAGGGGAGGGGGAAGAATGGTGACAGAGGGTACTAGTCTGAGTTATATGTTTGTGGGAGTCTTGGGGCAGATAGCAGCCAGGAGAGATAGATATCTGATACCTAATGTGTATGAACATTATTGCTTTAGTCCTGTTTTACCCACTAGTACGAGGGACAAGGTCCTCTTTTTCCCACGCAAATAGTAGGGATCTACCCATTCAGAGGAGCAGCCCACCAGTTCCAAGGCAAAATAAAGAGTCGGAGATGATTGCACCATGGCCCCTGATATGCAGTGGACCTCAGAGAAGATGATTGTTCATCTAATTAGCAGAGGTCTGAATACATGGAGCTCATATGCTAATTACAGACAGCTTGACCAGGAAGTGACAGGATGCATGAATTAAATAATGCTGCTTTGCTCTATGAAACTGTGAGAGGAGACAACCCCTTTAAATTGAATAAAATTTAATAATATTATATTATAAGCATAGGGTGTAGAAACATAATGTATAAACTGATTTTTGTACATTGGCATTGACATCTGAGTGGCATGGATCATACAAGTGGTATTTAGCGTGCTTGATCTATGCCATTTTTTGGGCTACATCATAGATATTGTCATCCCAAGGTCACCTTGCAAATCATTCCATGAGCATCTGGCATATACCTGTATTAAAGTCTCCATTCTGCGAGGGGAATTAGAACTGCTCCCGTGGGATACAATTGACATTTCGTACATAAAGGATAACGAGAGATAATATCAACCTTATCTTAATTAAATCTAATTGCTGTTAAGATGTACATGCCAAAAATATGATCTACGCCTTAGATAAAAACTGTATAGGAAAAACATCTTCCTGGTATCATAACGGGGCATTTTTGAGATTTTTTTTAGAAACCTGAGTGTGATGTGGTTTGATCTCCGCAGAGCACATCTCAGCTAGAAGATAAGTAGAATATCCTTTAAGTGCATTTTTGTCCATTCTGTGTATCAAACTATAGACATTCCTCATATTTCTTGCTAGTCAGCTGCAATGCAAATAAGGTTAATGGCTAAACTAGTAATAGAGGGTAGGTTCATGTGGCCATGGCTTACAAAGTTAATTCAGTTTATTAGAGGTGTTTGTTTTCAATGGCTAAAATAATAGTGGTGTTCGGACTTGCAAAATTTCGAATAGGTCCATGGTCCATCCAGTCATCAAAGTCTTAGGATTATTTTGACTTTTACTCCTTTTCTTGGTTCCTTTCAGTGATCTGTATTCATTTTGCTGTTCTTGGACTTTAGTTGTTGGGCCCCATAGCATTTACAATGCCTGCCACCACGGTACCTATGTCCATGGATAAGCTAATCTATCTTCCCATTTCCAAACTATCCCAGCTCCATTTAACTCATTATCCCAGAATAATAGGCTGAACATTGTAAGAAATAATAGCCAACCTCGTGTACTGAGAGGCGCCGTGGCTTGTCCCGTCACTTACCTACAGTATCCATTGAACCATGTGGCCAGGCAGCTTCTCGGCCTAACCTCTTTCTCCAGCAGGTCCCACTCACGGCCTCCTCAAGGGCTGGCACCCATCACCCAGTTTTTCAAGAACCAATCACCTTTCACCTGAACCTTTTTAAAGGGCACTTCCCCCGTCATCCTTTGTCAGTTTGTTGGTGTTTCAACCTTGTATTTGCCTAGTGTTCCAGTTTGTGAATTTCCCATATCTGACCTTGACTTATCTCCTGACCTCCGCATTCTTCTGTTGCCTGTCCTGACTTTTGGCCCATTTCCCGTTGACAGTAGAACTCCATTTGTCTTCAGCTGCTGCTTGTGGCCCAACCGTGTCCTTGGCTATTCTCTCGGAATCAGCTGTGACCATGAGTGACCACATTGGGGGCAGCAACATGGGAGTTTCCTGCAGTGATATCCAGGTCCATTGTACAAGAGGTTAGGGGTGAAGGCCAGGGGACTCCTTGGACTGAGCTTCTCTGCGTGGTTCTATGACAAAGCCTGTGGGTGACCAAGAGGATCCACCATCTGTCTCTGGTGAGTGTGACACCAGCTGTTGCATGTAAAAAGTGTATGAAGAATGTATCAGATACAGAAACAGTGAGGCTTAGTATTATACATTGGAGCTGCAGGATACCAAGCAGATGTTGAGAGGGACAGGGGTGAGGATGACACCATCAAGCAGGGGCGTTGCTAGTGTCTTAAAACATTCGGGGCACGGGCCCTTTGTTAGTGGCGAGTGTAAGGAACAGCCGCTGTCTGCCATGCATAGAGTGGGCTTAGCGTGTGAGCCCGCTTTATACATCCTTCATGCCATTTAGATGTTCAGGCACATCCATATGCATGAAGGGGATAATTAAACCCCGCCGCTAGCTTCCAGCACCAGAGACTCTGCTCTTGACTCCCTTGCTGATGGTATCCGACCACATACCCCATCCTCCCAGCCCACGGCCTACAGCATTGTCCCACTCCTAACTCCTGCTGGATTCAAAATATAGGTTGCACCCTCATTTTCTTCCCAAATTTGGGGGCACAAAAGTGCCTCTTATAGTCTGAACAATACGGTATATGTGGTGATGTAGTTTAACTCCTAAATGACACAGCTGTTTTCCATTTTTTTTCTTTTTTCATCTATAACTCTTTTTTTTCATTTATGTTGATAGAGCCGTGTAAAGGCTTATTTTGTGCAGGATGAGCAGACATTTTTACTGGTACCATTTTGGGCAATATATGTTTTTTGATCACCTTGTATTCCAAATTTTATGAGGCAAAGTGTATAAAAAATCCTGGTAGTGTTTTTTAATTTTTTTTTTTACAGCACTTACTGTGGGGCATAAACACGATTACAGCAATACCCAATTCATACCATTCTAATAGCCATAACTTATTTTCATTGGTACTGTACTGAGGCTCATGGGACTTTTTGATTGCTTTTTATTCAATTTCTTGTTCAGTGGGATGAACAAAAAATGGTTTTTAAACAAAAAATTTGTAGCAGTGTTCATGGAGGGGGTAAAATATCAGTTTTATAGCACTGGGTTGATACGCACACGGTGATGCCAAATATGTGTACTTTTTTTTACAATTTTTCATTCACAAGCATTTGTAATGGGGAAAAGGTTATATATGTGTTTTTTTGTTTTTTTTTACACTTATTATTTGCTTGACCACTTTAATACATCAGACTTATCTCACTGCAGATGGCCCCTACCCAGCTGTTACACACAGGAACAGTATATACACAAAATTAACACACAGGTAAATACTGGACATGTGTATATACTGTTCCTGTGTGTTAATTACAGTATAATAATATTTATATACACACTACACCAATATATATTATATATATATATATATAATATACACACACACACACACGTGTACTTCACACAGGCACAGTATATACATGTATAATACTTATCTGGGTGTTACATTTGAGTATATACTGTCCCTGTGTGAAGTACATGTGTGTGTATGTGTGTGTATATAAATATATATACTGTAATATACACACAGGAACAGTATATACACATGTCCAGTATTTACCTGTGTGTTACATTTGTGTATATACTGTCCCTGTGTGTATATTACAGTATATATATTTACATACACACTACACCACTGTGTATGTATATATATATATATATATACATACATACACACACACATACACCCATGTACTTCACACAGGGACAGTATATACTCAAACACCCAGATAAGTATTATACATGTATATACTGTACATGTGTGTGTATATATATATATATATATATATATATATATATATATATATATATATATATATATATATATATAGTGGTGTGTATATAAATATATATATACTGTAATATACACACAGGAACAGTATATACACATGTCCAGTATTTACCTGTGTGTTACATTTGTGTATATACTGTCCCTATGTGTATGTATATACTAATATACTGTACCTCTGTGACACAGGTCCAGTATATGAGTATAGACATGTGAGGTGGGGGCATAGCACTCCATCCTGCCTCAGGACATACCTTATGCAGGGTCACTGGGGTCTTAGAAGCTCCTGGGCTGTTAGGCAGCTCTGGAAGACTTGAGGAAACCAGAAGCTCTTTCTGGTTTCCATAGTGATGGGGCTGACGATCTGCTGCAGGAGCCGTCAGAAGCAGGCAGGGAACCTTGCTGTAGGTGCTGTAGCTCCGGGGGAGGGCTGAGCAGGGAGCACAGAAGAGGAGGGGCTGCTCTCACTGCTCCCTGAGAGTGCTGAGGCTCTGGAGGTGGGCGGAGCTTCTCACTGCAGCGAGCACAGAGAGTGAGGAGACTAATCATTCGGGGCAGAAGGCTTTACATCCGGGGCTTCTGCCCCGAATGATACTGCCTAGCGACGCCCCTGCCATCAAGGCTTCAATCCAGAAGTAAGGCTATGGCAAAGATAATTGACCAACAAAAGTGGCACCTCACCCTACCTGCAAAACAGGTGCAAAATCCGCAGGTACCTTTATACCACTGACAGTGTACGTCTCCCAGAGTCAAAGCAGTTACACAGAATCAAGGGTCTTCCACTGTGGTGTATGTGAAGATGTGTGTGCAATGTCTCACCACAGGCCTCTATGTGGGGGAAACAGAGCAGACACTGAACCCTTTACCGCCACAGCCAGTTTTAGTCTTCCTGACAGAAACCCATATTTGAAATCTGCCAAGTGTCACTTTATGTGGGAATAACTTTATAATACTTTTACCTTTCCATGTGATTTGAGATTGTTTTCTCGTGTGACACATTGTGTTTTAAATTAGTAAGAAATTTGGGTCCAAACAATCCTTGTTTATTTGTGAAAAATATCAAACATCGTGAAAATGTTGAAAATACAGATAGTTATTCCACTCACACTTTTTTACATTTCTGTTTTTTTACAACATGACGGGGCTTAGAAATTTAGTAGTAATTTTTCACATTTTCAAGAAAATTTGCAACATAGATTTTTTAAGGACCAGTCCAATTCTGATGTGGCTTTGAGGGGTCTGCATTTTAGATACCCCCATAAATGACTCCATCTAAGAAACTACACCCCTTAAAGTATTTAAAACAGCATTTAGGAAGTTTGTTAACCCGTTCGGTATTTCACAGAAATTAAAGCAAAGTGGAGGTGAGATTTCAAAATGTCATTTTTGTATGCAAATTTACAAGTTTTATCCATTGTTCACTGGAAACACGGTAGATGTGACCAGGGAAATGCAACTTAATACTGATTCCCCTTATTCTAACGTTTTTAGAGATATCCCATGTGTGGCCCTGGGGCGCTATTTGGCTTAACCACAAGCCTCAGAATAGGAGGAGCACCTACCGGACTTTGGGGTCTCATTTTCAAAACGATTTTATTTAGGCACCATTTCAGGTTTGCGGGCACCCTAAGGTGCTAAAACTTAATAAACACCCCTAAAAAGACCCCATATTGGAGACTACACCCCTTAAGGAATATATCCAGGGGTGCAGTGATTATATCAACTCCAAAGGTGTTAGACATTTTTTAGCATTAGGTGGAGAAAATGAAAAAAAATAATTTTTTTCCAACAATCTCCAATTTCAGCTGAAAATGTTTAAAAGCACCACAAATTTTGTTACACAATTTCTTCCAAGTTCAGCAATACCCTGTATGTGGGTGTAAACTGCTGTTTGGGCACATGGCAGGGCGTAGAAGGGAGGGAGTGCTACTTGACTTTTGTAACGCAGATTTTGGTGGGTGCCATCTTGCATTTTCAAAGCCCACAAAGTACCAGAACAGGTGAAACCTTCCAGAAGTCGCCCTGTTTTGGATTCAACGTCCCTCATGGATCTCATCTAGGGGTGTTTTGTGTATTTTGGATGCACAGGTGTTCCACGGTTTTTTTTTTTAGCACTGGAACATGAAAATGGGGAGGGGTGGGGAAGCAATTCCACCATTTTTTGGGGGGTTTATTTTTACAGCATTTGCTGCACAGTGTAAATGACAGGATAACTTTACTATGCAGTCGGTACAATTACAATGATAGAAATTTTATATACTTTTTGTTCTATCACTTTTACACAACAGAAATGCGTTTATAAAATATTGTGTTTTTATGTCTTCATAGTCTGAGAGCCATAACTTTTTTCTGTTTATGGAGCTGATTATGGGCTTGTTTTTTGCGGGATGAGTTGACGTTTTTATTGATACCATTATGGGGTGTATATGATGCTTTGATCACTTTTTATTAAGGTTTTTAAGAGGCATTTTGAACAAAATACATCAATCCTGGTAGTGTTTTTCAGTTTTAGTTTTTACAGCGGTCACCATGCAGCATAAATGACATGCTAGCTTTACTCAGGTCAATACAATTACAGTGATACCCAATTTGTATTTTTTTATGTTTTACTGCTTTTATACAATGAAAACACTTTTATTCAAAAAGGAAAACATGTTTTTTCATCGCCATAGTCTGAGAGCCATAACTTTTTATTTTTCTGAGTATGGAGATGTGTAGGGGCTTGTTTTTTGAGGGAGGAGTTGATTTTTTTATTGGTATCATTTTGCCATTTATCTGAGTTTTTGATCACTTTTAAATTAGTTTTGGATGGCAGCATGAAGAAAATACTGCAAGCCTAGTAGTGTTTTTTATTTATTGTATTAACACTGTGCAGTATCCATGACAAGTTAATTTTACTCTGTTTCGATACGATTACGGCGATACCCAATTTATATGGTATTTATTTTGAAGCGCTTTAAAAAAAGTGTTTTTATTGTGTAAAATAATATTCATGCATCGCTGCCTTCTGATAGCCATAACTTTTCTATTTTTCCATATACAGAGCTGTGTAAATACTTTTTTTGGCAGATGAACTGACTTTTTTATTGGCACCACCTTGTTGTTTCTATGAGTTTTTTATTCCATTTTATGTGCTGCGGGATGAACAAAAATCACAATTCTGTGATTAATTTTTGTTTGTTTTACAGCATTCACCGTGAGGGTTAAAGGGAATGTATCGCTTCATCAGTTCGTGTGTTTCATTGTACTCTCAGCTTCTCAGCTCTTCAAATCCAGGGGCGTTTCTTCCCCTCCCAGCTGGGTGTTTCTTAACTGAAGGGGGATGACATCATCCCCCCTTCACTGTTCATGCTCGCTCCCGAGTCAGTGGGCTCCCCCCCTCTCTGTCTGGGTCCACAAGTCACTGTGTCGTTCCTCTCCCTATGCAGTCTTATTTTGTAAGAGCTGTTTGTTTACATACCACATCCCTGAATTCAGTCTAGACAGTCTTCTATGAACTCAGCTGGAGGTTTGTTACAGTTGAATCCAGTCTTCTATGAACTCATCCAGAGCAGCACAGATCTGTCTCCTTTCTATGTTTACACGCAGGAGCATTAGGCACCGAGGCACAATTCTGCTTGTTTCTGATTGTAGAAGCAGCTGCAGTATTACTGTGGAGCTGCTGGCTATGCAGATTTAAATTGTTGACGGCCCCTTATTCTGAGTGAGAGAGGCAGGAATGCACGCTTCTGTGAATACAACCGAGGGCCAGACAGAATGTAAATTAGTAGAGCCGTCAACCAATGAAATGAACGGAGGAGGGATCCGACTGCCACTGGGGAACAGTGTTTACAGAAAACGAAGATAAGGGAGACTGTGAAAACAAGACAGCTTTGCAAATGACATCCAATTGCAAAGTTGCTTGTTTTCACTGTCACGTTATTCTGAAGACCATTTCATGTAATGATACAACCCCTTTAATTAACAGGACAGATTTATAGGGTAGGTTGTTACCCATGCGGTGATACCAAATATGTGTACTTTATTTTTGATCTTTTTGGGGGCGACTGGATTTGTAAAGAGGAAAAGGGC
Organism: Phyllomedusa bahiana; assembly: GCA_025379985.1. Taxonomy (NCBI): domain Eukaryota; kingdom Metazoa; phylum Chordata; class Amphibia; order Anura; family Hylidae; genus Phyllomedusa; species Phyllomedusa bahiana. Next base: position 17,217 of record JAODAL010031038.1, on the reverse strand, counting down.
GGTGTATATGTTTTTATTTTATTTTTTTTGTGTTTTACTTTGTTATTTATTTTTTATTTTTTAACATTTCTTTTACTTTTCCCCATAGAGGACTTGTATAAGTGATCTTCAGATCACTGATACAATAGAGGTACGTAAAGAGCAGAAGTGCGATGTATTGGTCTCTAAGGTAGTTGTCGGTCACTATGCCAGGCATAGTGACAACTCAGACAGCCCAAAAGCTTTTGCTTAAGCTTCCAGGCTGTCAGGTAAGCAGCCAACAGCAGTGATTGCACCGCGACTGCTCTGGGGGAAGACAGAAAGAGCTCTCTGCTTCTGTCTTTTCCTTAGCTGCCGCGATCGCGACGGATCGCAGCAGCTAAGGGGTTAATCATCCATGGCTGGAGCTCACTCCGGCCGCGGGTGATGCAGCATCGGCCAGCTGTAATATACCTCTGATACAATGTCGCGATTATGTGGGACCCACTTAAGAGCCCGCACAATGTCCAGGACGTACCAGTACATCCATTTATGGGAAGTCACTTCCCGCTAGTACATACTAGTAGGTCCAATATTGGAAGTGGTTAGAAAGGTTTTCCAAGACTTTTAAAACCTCCCTACCACCTCCCACGCGCAAAAATTTGAAAAATTAAAACCCAAAATTACCTCTCCCACCCCTTTTTTCCCAGGGGCCCCCCAGAGCTCAGGTGTCCACTGCCCTGGTCCTTCACTGATTATGTCCCTTTCATGGATCACATGATGCTCCCAACCAATTTTGGGGCCTCGTGTCACTTTGATGCATTACGAGGTCAGTGTTTGGCCTGAATGTGATGTAAATCAATGAGGGACCGGATTGGGAGTCGGAAAATTAGAGCACTGGCTTTGTTTGCAAAAAATTGTGATGGGAAAGGTAAAGATAGGGAAAAACCTGGACAAAAGCAAAAATAAAAATGTACTCCGCTTTCAAAAAACCCCCATCCCACCAAACCGGGGAACCTTAGGGACACTATGAGCCCACTAGATTTAAACCCCAAATTCATTTTTAACAAGAAAAGGGCCTGGGGCAACATGGTCAGCTTCATGAGTAGTTGTCTAGTCACAACTTAAACAAACACACAGAAGTAGAGAGACCTAGCATGGAAAATCCTTGCTGATCTGTTGTTCATAACACTAAATAAATTTTTATGTTCTGCAGCTACACCAATGCCTCTACCCAGCACCAGCCCAGGGCTGTTCCTAGGGGCGGGCAGGGCGGACGATCGACCGGGGCCCCGAGGCCCCCGCCCCACTCGGGGGGGCGCCGGGGGACCGCCCCCCTTGCCCGCCGGGATGAGGGCCCCGGGCCCTCTGCGCAAACTGTTTTAAAACAGCCGCGCAGGGGCCAGCGCTGCAGGGGGGGCGGGCGGATCGTTCCCGTCCTGCCTTTCCCCTTTATCAGTGTCGCGGGGGGTTTGCACGGTTTCACCGCGCCCCCTGCGACGCGGGGTCTCCTGGCTGGCGCTTGCTGCCGGGAGATCTCTGGGAGCTGCGTGACGCGTAAGGAGCGTGATGACGCCCACGCTGCTTACCCGTTTCCCCGCTCCGGACCAAAAGCCCCAGCCCGAGGGGGGATTTTCTTTTTTGTTATTTTAAAATTTATTACGGGGGCATCACTGATAAGGGGGAAATCTACTGGCAAACAAGGGGGCATAAACTGGTTTAAAGGGGGAATCACTGGTAAAAGGGGGGGTTTTCTACGGCTTAAAAAGGGGGGTTTTCCTTAAAAAACCTTGGCTACGGGTGGCATCCTGGCTACAGGGGGCATCACTGGTTTAAGGCGGGGTCACTGGCTACAAGGGGGGGCATCACGGGCTACAAGGGGGGCTTTGTACTGGCTACAAAGGGGGCCCAACATGGTAAAGGGGGGGGCACCCCTGGCTAAAGGGGGGGAATCCCTGGCTACAGGGGCATCACTGGCCAAAGGGGGAAATCACTGGCTACGGGGGCCTTTACTGGTTACAAGGGGGGGCATTTCTGGTAAAAAGGGGTTTATCTCTGGTTTACAGGGGGGCTTTAAAACTGGCTAAAAAGGGGGCATCAGGGCCACAGGGGGAAATCACTGGCCACAGGGGGCATTTCGGGGGCTACAGGGGGAAATCACTGACTACGAGGGGCCATCACGGGGCACAGGGGCATTAGGGCTACGGGGGGCATCATGGCTCAGGGGGCATCACTGGCACAGGGGGACCCACTGGCAGGGAGGCATCACTAGTAGGGGGGTTCACTGGCTCGGGGGCATAATGGCTCGGGGGGGGAAATCACTGGCTACAGGGGGCATCAATGGCTACAGGGGGCATCAAATGGTAAAAGGGGGGCATTTACTGGCTAAAAAGGGGGGCATCAGGGCAAAAGGGGGAAGGCATCAATGGCTATGGGGGGTACTACCTGGCTATAGGGGGCTACAAATTGGCTACGGGGGTTTTTTACAGGGCCTACAGGGGCTACCCTGGCTAAAAAGGGGCTACTACTTTGTTACGGGGGGCATATTACATGGCTACCATTTGACTGCTATAGATGGGGAGTTTGTTTAGGATGGGAATTGGTAGAAAAGTGCTGAAAAATTTTGGGGCGTCTTAAGTATTTGTTTTGTAAATTTTACATTTGAAGAGTCGGGAGAAAAGTCTTGGGGGTCTGGGACTTTAGGGAAAAAAAAGAAGAAGAGAAAGAGACCAACTCTTCAGAGAGTCCTCATGTGAGTCACTGGTATAACTTTAAATTAATCATTTATTTGTCTGCGGGGGCCTGTTTTAAAAGCTGGTGTCCTTCTTTGAAATGGTCACTTTTCTTGGTAATATTGGTTGTAGTTTTAATGGTTTGTTTTCCCAGTAATGGTCAGTTTTTATTTTTCGGGTCACTTTTGTGGGGGGGATAATGTGGTCATTGTGTCGTGGTATTTTTCAGTTACTTGTGGGGGTTATGTGGTAACGGTTTGTTGCTGTTTTTGGTCACTATGGGGGGATATATGGTAAAATTTTTTGGGGTTTGGGGGTATTATTTTGTCACTGTGGGCTGGTGATATGTGATTTTTGTGGGGACCCGGGTTTCCCTTTAGCCGGGGGGTTTCTGGTTGGTTTTTGCAGTGTTTTTTGGGGAACTTTTGGGAACTTTTTTTAGTGTTTTATATGTACCCCGTTGTTTTTAAAGTTTTTTTGTATTTTTTGGTTTGGTTTAATGGTGTTTAAATTTGTGTGCACTTTTGGCACCATATGTTATGGGGGAGGGGGGATTTTTCCCACCTCGCCTGAGAGAAATTTAGCCTAGGAAGGGGCCCTGCACAGCCACTATATTGGTTCCAAATATTTACTATAGGTTTTTAAAATTTGAAATTTTTCCTTAAAAAAGTCTTTATTTTGTTGTACTTCTCTATATCTCACACCCACCTCTGTCTACCACGCTGCCTGGGCTTTTTCTTTTGGAAATTGATTTAAGGTAAAGCTCATCCTTACTCTAAACCCCCTTTTTTACGAAAAAAGGGACTTTTCCATGAAATTCTCTGAAATGCCATAATCACAAAAAATTACTTCCCAACATCAAAAGTTTGGGGGTTTTCCCAAAAAAAGGGGGCATCTTTTAGCAAGCCTAAAACATTTTAATAACGGGACTCGTTTTCTTTTTACCTCTCAAAGCCTGTCCCTTTCATTTTAAAGGCCCTTGCCCCCCAAATTTTTGGGAACCCCAAGGCACCTCACATCTGGGGGAGGCAAGATATGGGGGTGGGGTATGTTTCCCCATTTGGAAAAATTTTTTAAAAAGTCCCCGGGGGTGCATCACTTTTTCTTTGAGTTGATAGGTTTAAAGTAACTTAAAGGGAATGTGTCATCAAAAAATGGGGTCATTTTTTAAGTCCCATTTTTTTTTTTAAACAAAATTTTTAAGGAATTTTTATTTTTTTTTTTTTTTCATATCACTTTCAAAAAATTTTTTAAAAATTCCCTTTAAAGGGGAACCCGGCACAAGGTTGTGCCCCCCCTTTTGAGGGCGCCCTAACTTGTGTCAGAGCTGCCCGTTTGAGCGCTTTTGTCCCCTTTTTCGTAATATGCAGCAGTTTTAGAGCATTTACCCCTCAAATCTTTTTTGGTAGGTGTTAGCCTGGGCCCCCCAAAGGCTTTGCCTCCACTGACAGTTATTCACAATTTTCTACCATTTAAAAAAATAATAGGTTTTTTCAGTTTTAGGTGGGCGGGGGGGTAGCCTTTGATTGGGGGGGTTTGGAAAAAAAAAATGACACTCTGAATGATCTTCAAATGACTCTTCTTTGGTAAAACTGCAAATTTTTGGGATTTTAAAAAACACGGGAAAATACGCACCTTCAGAAAAAAGGGACACAGCGCTAGGGAAAAAGAGGTCTGCCCCTGGGTTGTTTTGCCCCCAGCCGGGGGGGGGGGATAAACTATGGGACAGGTTCTCTTTAAGTCTTGCAGTTTTCACTTTGGCCAAAAGGCCTTTTTTTTGCCTGCTTTAAAAACAGTCAGGAGATGCTTTAAAAGTAGCTTTATGCCCCTTTGGAGACTTAAGACTCAGTCCATTCACTTCTTTAGGAAAAGGTTTTTTTAGTCATGCTCGTGACCTGGGAAAAAGTCACTGTGCAGGGAGGTGGAAAGGGTGAACTGTGACTTTTCCTCTTGTGACTGGTGGGGTCCCCGTGTTATCTATTCACCAAATGGTGTCTTTATTTCAGTTTGGGCCCCCTTTGGGGGGTGAAATGGGGCGACAACTTTAGGGAAATTTTTCCCGTAAACCCAACAGGAAGTGTCAGGGTTTTATTAGGGCCCAAATGGCCAAAAATGAAAACGCAGGACTTTAAGAATTATTAAAAAAATATTTGAAAGTGTTTTTGGGAAAAATTTAAAAAAAAATTTTTTAAAAATGTGTTGAACACAAAAATGGGAGTTAAACAATAAGTCATTTTTGATGACACATTCCCTTTAAGTTTTTCCTTCTTCAACGTTAAGGGGGCCCTTTCCCGTTTTAGAGGACAAAATTTCAGCTCCTATAGTGCCCTTGGTGAGAGGGGCTTCCATTTTAGGGGTTTACCCCAAACTTCTATTTTATGGGTAGGGAAGTATGTTTTTTTGAGCCCTTTTAAAACCCCAAAGGGGATTACAGTGTTACCAAGTTGGGATATTTAATTGAACTGATGGATCATGGAAAAGAAGGAATGGTGGGGTGAGCAGGGGCATGCACCATATGCACCATATATTCAGCCTCCAAAATGTAGTGCTTGATTTATTCACTTTCCTACTGCTATCTATGACTAACAAAGTTTCAAGTAACGAAAAAAAACTAAAATTTTCCCCGAATCTTTAGTTTTCTCTACACAGAAAAAGGGCGCCCGCACCCAAAACGCTCCGACCCTATTATATCGTAGAAAATAGCCCTAAAGATATCCCTAAGTTACAACTGACCTTGACACAGGAAGCCGCTCTAGGACTTAAAGGCTCATTAGGAAAAGCACAGCAGAAAACTATACAAACACAAAAACTGAGATTCTCTGCGGAAAGGAGAAATGAATGAATACAATGTACTAGTTGTGCATTTTAGGTCACACCACTGGTGAAGCCCAAGAAGCATAACTTTTTATTTGTGAAGGGAGGAAAATGAATGCAATCATCTGAATAATTGCTTTGTGCAACCTGTGTTATGTGTTACCTTTTGTTCATCACCTTCAAGATTTACAAATTAGATTACAAGCTGCTGTTAAATACCTGTAGGAAAAGGGGAAGAAACCCTAAAAGCTTGTTTTTGGGGTTTCAGTGACCTCTCAATTTTTGGGTTAAAGGTTTCCCCTTTAGATAAAAACCCTAGCCCGCCCTAACTTCCTTGGCTCCATAGTAAAGAGCTTAGTTCTGCTGTTAACGGTGTCCAGACTTATTATCTTTTATTAATTTTATTTTTTACCATTTTAATTTGGGTTTTTCACCTGTGCCGGCACTCCCCGCTTTTCCCGGGGGAAAAGGGGGTCAGAAACTTCAAAGAGATTCCATAGATGAAAAATTCACATACGAAATGTCCAAAGAAAACATTACCTTGTAAACCTTTCGAAATTGTTTGGGTTTCCTTGTTGCAAATTTATTTTTCCCTTGGGTAAAGAAGACAACTTTTTTTTTCACCCAAGTAGAAGCTTAAAAATTTTAAAGGGGGAGGTGACAAAAATTTTTATTAGAAAAACCCCCAAAAATCAACATTTCGCCCCCCAAATTAAAGCCGTGTTTGGTTTGGGGGGGGGAGTTGGGGGTGGCACCCGCCCGGGCCCCTAGCATTCATTACCCGCGGGCGTTTTTCGCTGCTAGTAAATGACCTGTCATTATCTCCCCCCGCGGGGGTTCGCCCAGCAGGGAGAAGGACGTAATCATAGTTTTCTATGAGAACCCGTGGTTACCGTTTAAAAAAAGGGCGTATTTCCGCCGTAATTTTGCGGGAGTTTGGACTGGAAATTTGGACCCGAAATACGACCCATTTTTAAACCTAAATGGGGACAGTTTTGGGGGGACCCGTGCACAGGAAAACATTGTAGGCTTGAAAAGGTACAAAGGAGCAACAAGAAAAAATAAAAAGGGCTGGTTTGGAATACAATACCCGAAAGATGGCAAGATTAGGGTTATTTTGTTTAGGGAAAAACGGCTTCGGGGGGACAAAAAAAATATGTTTTAAATATTTCGGGGGGCAAAAAAGAGATCTCTCCCAAGATTTTATTTGTACCCGGACTGTATCTGAAAAAGGGGGGCGTCCTCTACATCTAAAGGGGAAAAAAAGATTCTACATAAAAATAGGAAAAGGGGTTCTTTCTGTAAAAAGCGTGGACTGTGGAAATTCCCCCCCCCCTCCCCAAACCCCCCCCCCCCCCCCCCGGCCCAAAAAGGTAGGGGAATTTTCAAAAAAAGGGGGGACAAAAAAATTTTTAACAAGTTTTAGTGACCGGATTTGGGGGAAAAGGTTTTTTGGGTACTTTTTTAGATGTAATAATAAAACCCGTTTAGTGCCGGATTCTGGGGGAAGGGTTTTGGAACCCTTTTTTAATGTAATAATTGAAAAGTTATAGTGACCCCCATTTTGGGGAAGGGGTTTGGGTAAATTTTAGATGTTTTAAAAGAAAGAAAGGGAAGGAAGGAGAGGGTTGGGTAAAGAGAAAAAAAAGGTTTTTTGCCCGGGTTTTGGGAAAGGGGGGGGGAAAATTTTTTGTGAAAATAAAATTTTTTTGAGAGAGGGGAACCCCAAAAATTGGGGGGCACCCCCCGATTTTTGGAAAAAAATTGTTAAAGGGGGGAAAAAAATTTTAAAAAAAATTTTCCAGGTGAGGGGGGGAGAACGGGGGGGGAAAATTGGGGGGGAGCTTTTTTGGCCAAAATTTGTGGTTTTTTTTGAGGATAACGGGGGGAAGTTCCTTTTTTTGGGGGGGAAAGAGGGAAAAGACAAAAAAAAGGGGATGTGTAAAAAAAGTTTTGGGAAAGGGAAAAAAAAGGGAGGGGTGGAAAGGGGGGGGGTGAGGGGGGCGAAGGTGGAGGCAGGCGGGGGGTTTTTGGGGGGAGGGGGGCCCAGGAATGGGAAGGTGGGACAAAAAAAAAGGTGGAGGCCGGGGGAGAAAGGGGGGGAGGGGGGGAGGGAAAGGGGAATTTGGGGGGGGAAAAAAGAAGTAGGGGGGCCATGAAAGGGGAAGACGGAGAGCCAAGAGCAATGGGTCCGGGAAAGCCTTTTTTTTCCCCAATCTTAGGTAACTCCTTTTTTTTGGGGTCAAAAAAAATTTTCCGAGGGGCACAATGACAGGTTTTCAGGCACGGCCAGCCCGAGAGCAATGATAAAAAAAGTGGCACAAACATTTGGGGGGGGAAAAAGGGGTGGGCCCCAAAAAGGGGCAAAAGGGAAGTGGGGGTAGGAGGGACAACACATAAGGTCAAATGGAAAAGCACAGTGTGGATACGGGAGAGGGGAGAGTGAGGTCAGCAGGGCAAAGGGTTTTAGGGGGTGGCAAACCGTTGGAAGAGAGGGGGCAAGGGGGAAAAGGGGGGGGGAATGCGGGTTGGTGGCAAAAAGTTTTGGGAGGTTTTGCCCAGAATTGCCACAGTTTTGGTAGGCTTGCGTTTGTGCTAGAAAGGCATTGGGGGAACCCTTTGGACCGCCTGATTTATTTTGCCCCAAGGTTTTGGGTTTAAATTTGGGACAGGGGGGTTCTCTTGGGGGAAAAGATCCCCCCCGTGAACCGTTTCCCCTTACGGGCCCCGGGGGTCGCTTTCCATTTAAAGGAAAGTTTCCACCACCAAGTTGGGGCCCCCACGGTTTTTGGGGGTGGCAGAGTCGCCCAAAGGGTGGCCCAATGTGGGTAGGACTTTCCAGGTCCTCGGCTGTGGGGCCCCCCCCTAAACCGGGTGAAGGAAGCTGCTCATCGTGACCCAGACTTAGGTTGCTCTGTGGAAGTGGTATGCCTACCCCCCACCTTCCCCCCGCGCCGCGGCAGTGTACGGAGCGCTGAAGAACCCCCCGGTCAGACCTGTCAGAGGAGGACGTGCCGCCCTAGGCAGCAGCCAAGATACGGGGGATTTCCTTAGTATTTGAGTTTGTCTCCCTCTCAATAGTGGGAAAAAAGGTCCATTTTTTGGGCCGGTTTGCGAGGGTCCAATAGGGGGAGAGCCAGAAGTCATCCCCCTGCCCCCGGATGCTGATATTGGGTGTCATGCCAGGCAAATCAGATGCTGCGGACCATCGACAAGTGAATCCGAGGGGGTCCTGCCTCCATCTCCATTATACTGCCCGTTGCTTTCGGGTCATCTGCCTGTCTTCTCATCTCCCCCTACCTCCTCCCGTGTCCTGTCCTCCTCTCTTGTCACCTGGGTAGAAAACCACTCATTTCACCAGACAATGCTTCGCTCCAATGTCCTCCTCCTCCCCCTCCTCCCAATTTCGTCCCACCGGATCATGTGGCCCCCGAGATGTAGTGCCAAGTCCCCCCCCGTCCCTGCCCAGAAGATTTTTCAGCATCTGGGCCAGGACATGAAGCAGTGGAATGCGTTATTCATCCCCCTTTGTCCTGGCGACGACAAATAAAGTGGCCCCCTCAAATGGCCTCAACAAAAAGGGAGGTGTCCCCAAGAGCTGCCATGGCTGCATCCCCAAATTTCACAGGGGAGATCTGTCCCCTGGATCATCAAAAAATCGTTATTGGCCTTTTTTTCTGTTATACAGTCGGGCCAACTGTGCAGGTGGAATTCCAACGGGTGGAAAATCGCTATCAGAGTTGTTGGGGGAGGCCGTTTCTGCCCCCGCAAATTGAGGGGGTGTTTTTGGCTTTGTGGATGGATGAAGTGCATGCACAGTTTTTCCCGGGATTTTCAAATCTTCTGAAGATCGGGGGGAAGACTTCAGGAACCTTTTACAAACCAGATTGAACAGTGGCCATGCAGGGCGCATGGCCATCCCTCCCCGGTGCAGCGCGGAACCATGTTCCCCCCATTGCCGTTCCTGGTTCCGATTTGCAGTTGGCGCGGAGAAAGCCACACATCGTTTTTTTGCTGCTTTTAAGCGGACAGTTCCCCCCCTGTGTGATTCGTTCGCCCAGGCAAGCCCGGTGTAGAACTGCGTGACACCCCTGGCCCTACACTGTGGTATGGTTTTGGGCCAGTACTTGTGGGGCTGGATGGTGGGGTGGTGGAGGAGGAGGAGGCGGACATTGGCGCAGGAGCCGCAGTTTGACAAAGGGAGGAGAAAGCGCCGTCTCCGTCCAAGTTGTTGGTGTGCTGGGCCGGAAGCACATTCCCCCAGGGGCCATAAGGCTTTTTACTGTCCCTTGGGCCGCGTTACGCTCCAGACGTCCGCGCTGGTGCACCTTGGAACAAACCGATCACTCAAAGGGTGGCCCACCCCCTTTTTCTACTATTTTTGATTTGCTGGTAATGCCTTTTTTTGGAAAAAAAATTAGGCTTGGAAAATTTCCCTCTCGGTCGGCACAAGCCCTTGTTTCTGAATGGTGCAGAGTCCCATTTGAAAGGGAGGGACTTGGAGTACCAAAAATTGGACAGGAGTACGGTCAGTGCTGCACCTTAGGATGGTTGGAGCATTGTTGTTCTTTGAATCGCCTCGCTGAAGATGCGGGCCCCATGAGGCGGGGCAGGAGCAACTGGACGGGAGATGTGTAAAAGAGAAAAGTCCTTTTCAGAGGTGGGGGGCCCTTGACTGGCTGCAATGGCTGCGTCCACTGGGCGTGCTGCTGCTGTTGCTGCAGGGCGGGAAATGGAAAACCACATCTGAGCCCCTTTTTCTCCCAGGCCCCCGGTGGTGCACTGATGGTTGACGCAGGGCCATGGTGCCAACGTAACCCCCCCCGGGCCTGTTCACTTTCTCCTTACGATTCTACATATACCCCATATTGGCCCCTCGGGTCTTGCAAAAAAAATCCCAAAACCCCACCGAGTATCGGATTTTACCGCCAACGCTCGCTTTGAGTGACTACGCCGGCGCCTCGCTAAACCCTGGGCCGATTTTTTTTGGACCTGCGAAGGGGTTTTTTACCGTGGCGCTTGGTCCCGCCCTACATGCTGTACCCTGTGACCCCGGGCCCAAAACCGACCCATTGGGGTGCCCCGCTCCCCTGACGCGCAAGTGACCCCCTTTTCTCCTGAGATGATGAACCCCTTGCTCACCCGGCTCCAAGGGGTGGTACTCTTTCATCTTTTTGTGTTTTATGTCCTGCGTCCTCTCCCCGGTCTTGGTTGCAGGGCTGCCCCCTCACAACTGCCCTCCCCATGCCACTTAACATCTATACTTTCCCGCCTACTGCAAAAAGCGGGGATATTGGGCCCATTTCTTCACTGCCAAGTAGTGCTGTGCCCTCCTCAAATTGTTTCCTCGTATTAGTGGCGCTGAGCCCAGCCAAATAGTAGTTTCCTGGCTGGGGGAAAAACCGGGGGGGCGGGAGGGGTTTGGGGGAAAAGTGATGGCCGTGACCCGTCCCGGGCCATGCCAATTAAAGGGTTGTGTCTGACTTTCCCTCGACTCTTGGCTGGGGTTGTCAGATGTCATTGGGAGGAAGGGGAGACCTAGTCAACCAATCAAGAACCCTTGGGGTTGTGAACAAACACGGCCGTTAGATGAACCCGGCAGTTGTGGCCTCACCGAGTGACCCCTTGCTGCGGCCCCCTTGCTGTGCTGCGACCGGGGAGGAATGTTTGTGCCTCGCCATTCGCAGGTAAGGCCTCCCGCCTCTCTGTTGAATACTGTTTTTCTAAAATGTACAGACACGTTTGTGAAGATATCGTATATGATAAATACAAACCCTTTTTTGATCCAAAATGAACCCAGTAACAGTTGGGTAACCCTTGGTAAAATTGCGCTCCAAAAATGGCCGGGAAAAATTTTTATTGTATGTCCCGTTTAAAAAAAACTCTGTGTATTTTACTGACTGAAAAAGCACAAACAGGCTTTTTAAACCTTCAGATATGAATTATGCTAAAAATTTCTTCTGTGGCGGTGAAAAAAAAGGGTTTCTTTTTATGAGTGCAACTGCAAAAAAAATATTATTTAACCCTTTGGGGATGTAAATGCGCCAAAAATTGACAGCCAAAACTACTGCTTTGTAGCTGTTAAAATGCGGTGTTTTTTACGCCACACAAAAAGGATAAAAATTGTAATTAGCCTTTGCTTGTGAATTAGGCTACAGGAAAATGAAATATTTTGGCGGTAAAAATTGAGGTTTCTTGGAGTCCCACAGCGCATAACAACGTTTAAATTACCCTTGGGATGTAAAATTGCGCCAAAAAATTGAGCAGCCAAAATTGGAAAGTGCTATTTGTATTTTAAAAACGCTGTTTCTTTAAAAAATACAACAGAACTGGCTTGATCCCCCTTTGGGATTTTCAATGTGCTGTGAGCAGTTGGATTTAAATGTATTGCGCTGCGTGGACGCCAAATGGACTTCAGACCAATACCCAAAAAAACGAAATGAAGTTTAAAAAAGCGTCTTGGACAAGCTGAGACACCCCCAAAAAATCGTATATAAAAAAATCAGTTCCCTTTGTAAGGCTATTTCAAGCAGCCCCGGCAGCACCTTCCCTGATCAGTACGTGGAGGAGTGTGAGTCCAGCGTCGTGCCGGACTTATATAGTGCGGGGCGTCACAGAAATCCCCCCGGTCCTGATTTGGCTTCTCTTGCAATGTCATGAGGGTATGCCCTTTTCCCCCCAGGTGCTTTGCCCCATGTAGGCCATGTGCTCGCAGCCATTTTATCAAAAAAAGAACTTCGTTCACCCGAAGTACCACAAATTCGACTTCGTCAGAAACCGAAGTTTTCCTGGGAAAAACTAAATGAAGTCCATTCGTTAGAATCAATTGGCCTTCTTAGTTATAGTGACCCGGGAATTTTTTTTGGGGAAGGGTCTGATAATTTCTAGATGTAAAAAAATAATAGGGTTTTAGTGACCAGGTTTTTGGGAAGGGGCGGTAAATTTTAGATGTAATTTTTAATTATAGTGACCGGGATTCTGGAGAAGGGTCTGGAGACATTTCTAGATGTAATAATAGAACAAGTTATAGTGACCAGGATTCTGGAGAAGGGTCCCTGATCGGGAAGCAATCTTTTCCCGAAAATGAGGACAATTGGCTTCTACTTGGAAGGTTTTTGTCTTCCTCTGGATCAACACTATAAGACAAAAGGCTGAACTAGATTGACCTCTGTGTTTTCTCGGCCTTACAAACTATATAACTATGATGAGATTGATATGGAAATAATCCACAACCCACGCCTGCAGTTTCCAGCTATAAGGATTGCTATTGAAACTCAAGTAGGAGAAGTTAGCTACTTCCTCTCTCCCTGTTGTCACCACTGAACTTATCCTCGCCTCCCTAGTTTTTCACCTTAAAACAAAGCTGGTAACATTAATGAGCAGAGGTTGTCAATCTTTTGTAACACGCCACGGACACCCATGTTGCCCTACAGACAATGGGTCCATCTGGTTTACACTGTGGAGTCCTTCACTGAGACAGAAAGAACTACTGACACAATGTCGGAATCCCAACGGGCCCCCAAGTAATTAACAGGGTCCATCGGGTGCTGTGGTGAAACAGATCCCATGGCTTCCATTTTCACCTCTGTGTCGGTGGTTCCGAATAGAATATGTGAACCAAGCTAGTGTGTTTTGCCCCCAAATATTTTTACCCGTTTGAAATATTTAATGAGTGATTTATTGATCTTACCCTAAAGGGAAACTTCAGTGATTGATTGACATCAGATTCTAATGATACTATGATAATCTTGGTCAAACTACAACACAAAAGTATCTTTAGCCCCCAATACCTCGGGAGAACGTGTGGAGAACTCAGGAGTCAAATGTGGCCTTCAAGACATTGTTTTGGCTGGAGATGAGCAGATTTTGTATTGATAAATGTACACATTCTGCAAAGCATATTTCATTCCAATGTCAGAGATGAATGTGAAAAGTTTATCCAAAGTGTGAACAACTAACAGGCAACCTAACAGAGAGGAAAGATTGATGTCCGAGGACTAAGGGACAAAAAAACATCAATACCATAGTTAATAATGATGACAATTGTAATTCTCAGCTACTTTTTGCCCCAAACATTTTGTTATTGGTTAGAGGTGTTCCCACCATGCACGTTGATGGCATTTCCATAGGACATGCTATCAAAGTGTGATAGGTGCGAGTCCCTATCTCAGGAACGGCCCCCGAAACTCTCACCTCAGAAAGGAGAGTTGTCAGCTTGCACAGGACTCTCAATTCTGTTCTATAGGAGGAGTATGGCCGAACGCAGTGCTCACCTATACTCAGAACTCACATAGAACAGAATGGAGACTCGTGCACAAGTGCAACTGGCACTCTATTCCGAGCTGAGACATTTTTAGGAGTTCATGCCCTAGATAAGTGCAGGTCCCAGAGGACGGGCCCAGAACCTATCACACTTTGATGGTGTATCCTATTGATATGCCATCAAAGTGCATGAGGGTTTTTCACTTGAATTTACCTATAGTACAGGTAAATGTATGTGTGTTCTCTACATATGTTGGGTGAGCCACATTTTGTTACAGCAGTAACAAAAGGGATGATTGTCTTGGGGCTTCCAGTGACCCTTTCAGTCACTTTTGACAGTCCTCTATAGTATCTTCAAATGGGCAACTCAAGATTAAAGGGGTTTTACTCATCAGGCCTTCTTTTACCTTTGCCTTTATGTTTAATGAATGTGGTGAGAATTCCCCTTTAAAGCAATGTATCTGTTGTGGTATTTTGGGGTAGTATAAACAATTGTTTACTGTTTGGTGTTGTGGTGTACGTAGTAGGGTATGTTCAGACAACGTTTTGGATCCGTTTTTTTATCCTTTTTTTTTTACCAGAAGGAAAAACTGCATAAAAAATAACGTTTTTCAAAAATCAGCTGAGAGTTTTTTTGGGATGCGATTTTGGATCGTTTTTCAATTATAAAAAGGGTTTGTAGTTTGAAAAGGTAGAATTTTAGTGTAATATATAAACGGTCCCAAAAGGGTCTCATTTGATCTAAAAAAACTGTTTGAAACTTTAGTAAAAATAATGACCTGCATTTTCACTTGATGGAAGTGGTTAAGTAGTTGTGAAAGAGGAAGCCCAATAGGGGGGCTTTAAAAAGATTTTACAGTTTTTCGGGGAAAGCCAAATAAGGGCGCTATAATAGCTTTTTTACTGTTTTTTCAGAGGAACCCTAAAGAGGGCGCAAACAGCATTTTACTGTGTTTAGGGGGAACCCAATAGAGGGCACTATAACGCTTTTAATGTGTTTCAAAGGAACCCTAATAAGGGGGGCGTTTAAACGCTTTTTTAATGTTTTCACATGAAGCCTAATAGAGGGCGCTTTAACAGCTTTTTAAAATGTGTTTCAAAAAGCCTAATAGGGGGTTTAAATTTGCATTTTCAGGGTTTTTAAATTTTTTAAATTTCCCTTTTTAGAGTTTTGAATTTTTAAAAAAGCATTTGTTTTAGTATGAATGGGTGTTTTAAAATTATAGAAGTTTTAACTAATAATTTATTAAAGTTTTAGATAAATGGGTTTATTATAGAAGTGAGGGGTTTTAGTAAAATTTATGAAACCCTCAACATTTAATAAATATTTTCTAAAAACTTATAAAGTATTATTAAAACTTCTTTTAATTTCTTAAAAAAACACCCATTTATACTAAAAAACTACTTTTATATCATTCAATATTTAAAAAAAGGGATTTATAAGATTAAAAACACAGTAAATGTGTTATGCACCTCTATTAGGCTTCCCCTAAACACATGTACAATGCTGTTACGCACCCTCTATTAGGCTTCCTCTGAAACATATTAAATGATGTTTGCTCCCCCTAGTGGGCTTCCTAAAGGGATTCATTAGGTTTTCTAAAAATTTAAGCAGTTCTTCTATATAAATGAGCCTCTAGGGGGCCCCATTTAGTGTAATACACTTCAAACTTAATCCAATGCATTTTTTGGGTGTGCTTTTATATGAAAAGGCATCCAAAATGTACCCAAATATGTAGCGCTTTGGATCCCTTTTTCGGGCTCCCAAAAACCACTCCATTTTTTCCCTGGGGTTTCACTTTCGTAAACGAAATAGAATTGAATGTCAATTATTAAAAAAGATCCAAAAAACGCATTAAAAAAAAAAGTAAACCCCAGCAGCGATCACTCGTCTGAACGGTAGGGTTTAATTGAAACCAATGTAAATCAAAACTGCACATTTTTAGTTTCGTTTTTGGATCCCTTTTTGGGTCGAAACAGGATCCAAAAAAAGGTCTGAAAAAAATGTGGAACATTACCCGTACATGGTATTTTGGGGTGTAGTTTTTGTAGTTTTTTTATGCCCAATTTTTGTGGTATTAGGTTCACAGAGCAAGTCAAGATTGTTTTGGTATTTTATGACAATTCTACTGATTAGTTTCACCAAGTCTAAAAAATGGGTAGAGGACCCCTTTATACTTTGCTCAGGGGGCTTCCCCTCTTCTGGATCTGATTCTAACCTCTCTTACGTATACTGTGAAATAAAGTGTGCTATTTGTAAGTTCCGTTTAAAATTTTGTAAATCCTACATTTTACTTACGGACAGAGACAACAATAGGAAACTTCATAGGTGTTTAGCTTCAGTGCTCATCTGCCAAGTGTATATCGCTAGCGGCACCTTCCTGGTGTCACCTTCAATAATGAGCTCCATATAACATTATAACTCCTACAGTATTGCTCCTGTTCTCTACAAGAAAATCCATAACATGCTTTATTTCTGCAACTTTAAACAAAAGGGTCATATACTTAATTGGGGAATAATTGGGGTTCATTTACGTACACTATATTTAAACTGTTCATTGCTTATTTTGCTGCATCTTTTAAACCCCAAATCTAATCCAAACATAACAACAACCTTATCTAAATTGTCTTATTTCAATATCATACACATTTCCATATTACTATGACTTTTTTGTTTCAGACAAATTTTTGGGTTTGTCTGTGGAAAAAAATACAAAAAAAAGGGAATTACTTACTCAAAAAAACAAGTTTTAGGGGTTGTTCCCAGCTCAATGGGTGAACTAAATGAAACCCCGAAGCTAGCAACTCTGGATTTATGCTAACTGGGAAAAGACACAGGCGCAGTAATTGCTTGCGCAAAATGAAAAACTGCACCCAACTTAACACCTATTTACACCAGCAGCAGAAAGCCCAGTTAATGCTGGGGAGATTGCACAAATGCAAAGCTACCCCCCTAAAACAACCACTCCCGACCTCCAAAAATATTTTATATTAATGCCACTTTTGTATCGCTTTATTTATGCAAAATTTTTTATACCAGCAAAAAACCCCCTCATGCCTGGGGTTTTGTTTGTGGGTTTTTTTATTGGTAACTTTGCATTTTTGCAATCTCCCCTTTCATTATACTGCGGTTTTGCATGTGGTGTGAATAAGTGTTAGTTGGTGTGCGTTTGTCCTCTTTCTCAAGCAATTAGTCACCCGGATTTTTTTCCCAGTTATCATAAAGGCCAGAGTTGCTAGCTTCTGGGTTCAGTTTTTTGGCCATTGTGCTGTGAACGCTCTAAGAACTGGAGTGTTTTCATGTAGGAAAACCCAACCTGGTGCAGGAGTTCCTTCATCCTGTCACTGCATCAAATAGAGGGATAGGACGATGGAGTAGCATAAAAAATGTTGACAGACAAGAAAAGAGGAGAGAGAAACAATTCATATTTTACCTATTGACCAAGATGAT
>JAODAL010031037.1:0-49046 GCA_025379985.1 Phyllomedusa bahiana | reverse complement strand
CATAAACGAGGGCAAGGCTACACAGGTCTTTGACTTTGTAATTGGGAAGGCTGGTTTCACACTTCCGCTTCCGCACTCTGCTTCAGCACGACAGTTTTCATTGCTGTGTCATCAGGGCATTTTTAACCTGCGTGTTAATAGATGACGGAACCCAGCCTGGGCTCTCACCGCACCCACTGTAACTCCGGCCCTTGTCATGCTGTGGCACGGGAAACATGTATATCAATGTCCAGTTCAACTAAAATGGTGGTTAAAAAGACTCTTTTTTTCCGCACTTTTTAATCTGGGGGTCAGACGGTTAATGTCATACTGCGGTCCAGGACATTCTAGTCAATTCCATTGAAACTAAAATGGTGGTTTAAAAAGACCCCTTTTTTCCGGCATTATTTAAATCTGGGGTCATGCAGGTTTGGGGCTCATGCTGTAACCCTGGACAGGTATAGTAAATGTCCAGTTAAACTAAAATGGTGGTTGAAAGACTACTTTTTCCGGCACTGTTTAATCTGTGGGTCAGACAGGTTTAAGGGTCTTTCCTGCGGTCCAGGACAGGGTTTTGTCAATGTCCGGGTTCAACTAAAAAGGGGGTTGAAAGACTCCTTTTTCCGGCACTTTTTAATCTGGGGGTCAGACAGATTTAATGGTCATACTGTGGCCCAGGACAGGGACAGTATATGTCCAGTGAAACTAAAATGGTGGTTGAAAGACTCCTTTTTCCGGCACTTTTTAACCTGGGGTCAGACAAGTTTAATGGTCATACTGCGGTCCAGACAGGTATAGTCAATGTCCAGTTCAACAAAATGGTTGGTTTGAAAGACTCCTTTTTCCGGCATTTTTTAAATCTGGGGTCAAACAGGTTTAATGGTCATACTGTGGTCCAGGACAGTTCTAGTCATGTCCAGTTCAAATAAAATGGTGGTTGAAAGACTCCTTTTTCCGGCACTTTTTAATTGGGGGTCAGACAGGTTTAATGGTCATACTGCGGTCCAGACAGTTCTAGTCCATGTCCATTTTAAAACAAAAATGGTGGTTGAAAAACCCCTTTTTAACCGGGCACTTTTTAATCTGTGGATCAGACGGGTTTTAAGGTCATGCTGCGGTCCAGACAGGGTTTGTCGATGTCCAGTTCAACTAAAATGGTGGTTCAAAGACACTTTCTTCCGGCACTTTTTAATCTTGGGTCATGCAGGTTTTTAGGGTCATGTTGCTTTCCCAAAGGACAGGGATATTCAATGTTCCAGTTCAAGTAAAATGATGGTTTAAAAATAATACTGCCTTCTGGCACTTTTTAATTTGTGGGTGATGCAGGTTTAAGGGGTCATGCTGTGGTACAAGACAGGGATAGTGAATGGTGTGTGACTTTTTTCCTGTGCTTTTAAAGCCTAAGTGTTGTGCCTAAGATGTAGCAGGTATCCATTTGACTGTTGTGGGTGTTAAATTTCCAAGCTTCTCCAGCCCTGTTTGGGTGTAAGAATAAGGTGTTTGTGCTATCCCCATAGACTTTAATGGTCATCCCGGAGATGATCGACTATCGACTAATCGAAAAACCTTATCGATGGTGGCCGACTATTGACTATCGCCCGATGTCGATAGCCAACGTAATCGCTCAACACTATTAACGACTAACGACTATCGACATGATAATTACCAATATCGACTATCGACTCAATAACGATAGTTGACACAATCGCTCATCCCTAGTTATGATCAGAGAGCACATAAGGAGAATTACTGAAATTGGAAAGTGATGAGAGACTACAGAAGATCAGATCTAGAGAGTGCCCATCCTTGTGGGTTGGAGAGTCTGTAAATTGCAAGAGGCCAAGAGAAGATGTTAGTGAAAGAAACTGAGAGGCAGAAGGAGACATGGGGTCATCAATGGGGATGTTAAAATCACCCATGATGAGTGTGGGCATTTCAGTAGAGAGGAAATAAGGGATTCAGGCAGCAAAATGATCCAGAAACTGGTGAGGTGACCCGGGGGGTCTGTACACAACCACAATTCTGATAGAAAATGGTCGAAAGATTCTGAGGGTGTGGGCCCCAAAGGAAGGGAAACTGAGGGAGGGTGTGGAAGGAATGAAGTGGTATGTGCAATGTGGAGAAAGAAGTACGCCAACTCCTCCACCCAGCCTGTTCTCAGGTCTGGGGGTGTGGGTGAAGTGTAGACCAGTAAAGGTGAAGCAGCAAGGGAAGCGGTGTCAGATTGCTGGAGCCATGTTTCTGTGAGAGCTAGTAGGTTGAGGGAGTTAGAGATAAACAGGTCGTGAACAGCAGTGAGTTTGTTACCGACAGAACGGGTGATCCAAAGAGCACACTTAAAAGTGGCAGGAAAAGACAAACAACAAATAGCGAGAAGGTTAGCAGGGTTTCTATGGAAGGAGGAGGTGGGATGAGCAGTAAAGGAGGTTGGACCGGGGTTAGGAGAGATGTCTCCTGCAGCGAGAATCAGGAGAAAGAAAAGCTCAGCAAAGACTTCAAGGGGAATATCTGGGATAAAATAGCTACACAAATAAACTCAGGGTAATTATGGAAGACAGAGCTGGGGAGAAATCAACATATACACATACCATTAATACAAAGCAGGACAATTACACAAATAATGCTGTGGGGTTGTTGAGGTTTGTAGTCCAAAACGTACACATACACATACCATTAATACAAAGCAGAACAATTAGACAAATAATGCTGTGGACTTGTTGAAAGTTGTAGTCCAAAACGTACATATACACATACCTGTGAAGAGAGGAAGAAAAATGTGATCAGATGATAGTAGGGTCTTTGAGGTGTGCTCTATCAATTTCTGTCATATTTCTGAAACTCATGTCACTTTCAAATAGTCACTTCCAAATATGGCACATAAACCATCGGTCACATAGACCTGAGCTCTCCAACTTATACTAGGCTATACTAAAGAACCAGCTCCTGAGGTGGCAATAACACAGATTAACAGCTCTTACAGACCCAGTTTTTGAGGCAGCTATTCAGCAAATTCACAGCTCTTATGGTAAACAAGTTTTATTGCCCCTGGAGATTAAACCTTTTTTTCTGCAGATGGTGGAGTGCCCCATTGACCCCTACCATGTAAAAGCCTTTTACAATATTTTGTATATGGACCATGTATATACCATTTGTAATTATTTATTTGGGTATATTTTAATCCATATTCTAGATTTAAAAAAAAAAAAAATCTTCTGTAAGGCTGCAAGTACCCAACAATAAAGATACACCAATTGTTTGAATGACAAAGTATCCTGCCTATGTCACAAAATGAAAAAAATGCAGAAAATGTCTAGGTCCTTACAAAACAGTACAATAATGAAGATTAAAGGATAGAATATCTCGAGAAAAACCTGTAGAAAAAGAGAAAAAAGATATGAAACAAACAGATAGATAGATAGATAGATAGATAGATAGATAGATAGATAGATAGATAAAAAAAAAAAATAGGAAAAGCAGGCAGCACCTCCTGGCAAGAAATATAAGACGGGTGCAAGCAAGTATAAGTCCCGTCACGGATAAGCAAACAAAAAAGGAAAAACTGCTTACACTCACAAATTTTAAAATATGAAAAAAATCAGTGCTTTATTTCATGTCCACAGGGCAACGTTTCGGCTCACACAGACTCTTTCTCAAACCTGAGGCTTTTTTTAAAAATAATAGATAGAATAATGAAGATAGAAAAAGAAAAGACAGAAATAGATAATTGATATAGACAGATAGTAGAATAAATAGATATGATATATAGAAAGATAGATAGATAATATAAAAGATAGATGAAGATAATAGATAGATATGAGATAGATAGATATGGGATAGATAGATAGATAGATAGATAGATAATTTTTTTTCGTATAATACATTTTAATATCTTTTTACCTTGTGGGATTTTCAGTCTTTAACAGATTATTACTTTGCTGTAAACAAGTGGAAATAATGAATCGGCCTCTATAGACTCATTACATCTCCGCTCCTAGCATCAGACTGATAACCGTGCAGTAAGTGGATATATAAAGGATCACTCTGCTCTCACACTTTGCTCCTTGATGTCTCACACCCGATGGCACCTTGTGATATTGTCTCAGAAAACAATGTTCTGATAACATAAAGAAGCAACATTTACAATCTTCAATTTCGCAGCAAGTAATGTAACATCACAGCAAATACAAGATTCAGGAATTAATGTGTAAAGAGGAAAAAATATCTAGAGAAATTTAAACTTTGTTCTTATCATTCTTTTTTTTAGTTGAGCCCTAAGGTAACAAGAGGGACCAGACAAGAGGCAAGATAAGATGGAAACTGATGTAAGTGACATTGATGATGTTTAACAGGAATATACTATGGACTGACAAAGGGCACAGTTACTAAGGGCCACATGTATGAAGACTGTCCAGGTCTAAAACTCACTTTGTTCCCCATAGCAACCAATCAGAGCTCCCCTTTCATTTCATATAGGGCTCTGGGAAAAATGAAAGTGAGATCTGATTGGTTCCTATGGGCAACAAAGTGAATTTTAGATCTAGACAGTTTTCATACATGTGGCCCTAGATTTCTATTAAGGTTAAGTCCAACAATTGTGTTATCTCTAACTAACTCTGTACATGCCCCATTTATGGCACCAGTCTCTCCCATGTGGTGTAATGTTTAAATAGCTCTAACTTTTTCTTTTTTTTTCCCATAGAGTAAAGGAAACAAACAGAAAACACTCAAATACCTTTTTTTTCCTTTTTTAAAAGAAAAAGGGTTTGAATTTCAGGAAATTGTTAAATTTACAATTAAATATATTAAAATTATATTATTATAAAATATATAAATTTAAAACAATTTGGAAAAATTATAATAAATTGTTCCTGAAATATAAAAGAATATATATATAATAATATATAAAAATTTATATATATAAATATATATAATATATATAATATTAAATATATATAAAATATATATATATAATATATATTTTATAACACACACTCATACTGAGTGTTGAGAGAAAATTTGAAATAAAAGGAAAAAAGTCATTGAAGGGGTATTCCCATTCCATTGCTTAGCTTTAAACATGTCGGCAAAGGTAAGTATAGATTTTTACTAAATACATTGCTGTTTTGATTGTGTTTCCTTTCAGAGCTAGAGCAGATCTTACCTCCTGCTTTTGTACACAAGCTTCCAAGAATCTTAAGGTGGCAATGATAAGTAAATCAGGTCTTCCTGGTGTACTGAAGAGTAGTGACACAAATGGCTCTATATTCCATTTGTTTGTTTTCTCTCATAAGGACATGGTTCTCGAAAACCCAATGTCAGTTTCCTGGAAGACATACTGGCTCAAGTAATGTGGTGCTGTATTACCTCCTCAAGGGTTGCATTGACAACAGATGTCTGGCATTGGTCACCAAAGTTCAGCTCACTTCCCACCATTATTCTTACATAGTTACATAGTTTGTAAGGCAGAAAAAAAGATAGATGTCCATCCAGTTCAGCCTGTTGTGCTCTAGTAGAAGGCAAAAAACCCCAATGAGGTAGAAGCCAATTGTCCTCATTTTAGGGAAAAAATTCCTTCCTGACTCCAATCTGGCAAACGGAAAAATCCCTGGATCAATGAAGCTTCTCTGAAATCTGACTCACTAAAAAGTGTTATATTGTTATATTGTTATAGAAATGCTTCCAGGTCATTTTGAACTCTCATAGTGAATTTACCATGTCACATTCCTCTGTCAGAGAGTTCCACATTCTCACTGCTCTTATCAGTAAAGAATCCCTATCTATGATTATTAAGAAAATTCTTCTATGATGCCCCCTGGTTCTGGATACAAACCTGGTTATAAATTAGGAAATTGGTAGAGATCTCTGTATTGACCTCTGATATAATTTTAAACATATTTATTATGGATCCCCCAAAGCGTCTTTTTCTCTAAACTAAATAACCCAGACTTGCTCCATCTGTTCTGGGAATTGTAGTCCACCCATCCTTTTCTATTATTTTTTGTTGCATGACTTTGTACTATTCAAGCTCTACCAATGTCCCTTTCCTTTGCACTGGTGCCCAAAACTGTTCCCCAATATGTCCATGTTGTGGTCTGACCAGTGACTTGTATAATGTGGAGAATGATGTTCCCACATGTCCATCCCCTAAAGCCCATTTTTAATACAACCCATATCCTATTTGCCTTGGCATCTCTCGCCTGGACACTTGGCGGCTACAGATACAGTTTACTGTCGCGACCAGGATTACCGCAAGTCCTCTCCAGTCACTTTACCCAGCGTTTTTTCCATTTACAACAATGTAATCAGTAATGGATTTTCCCTCCCCAGTGTGCATAACCTTGCATTTATATCTCTGTTAAACCTCTTCTGCCATTTCTCTGCCCAGTCCTCCCATACTTATCCAGATCCCTTATGTAATAAAACATTATCCTCTATTGTGAGGATTCCTTAACAGAGCTTAGTATCATACGGCAAAATCGATATTCACTGTGGCCAATTCACTGTAAAGGTCATTAAGGCATATATTAAACAGAATAGGGCCCAATAATGAGCCCCTGTGGTCCCCACTAGAAACTTTGACCAAATCATAAGGTAGACACTGTTTATTACTGTTTCTAATAGAGTCAACATTGAAGAAAAGAAACCTTATTTTTTCAGACTTTAATTTAAATTTTATAAATTTTATTTTTTTTTTTCTTATGAAGTGTAAGGAAGCCTTACAATATTTACTGCATGTTTTACACTCAAATTTTCTTAATTTTTTCATTTTAAAAACAGGAGAACAACCTGACTAGTTGACTGAGTTGCCATGCCTCCTGGATAGTCAGGCGGCCAGAAACTTCAGAATTGTCTTCTCCATCCCTCCCTCCTAGTAACATTATTTGAGCAACATTATGTGGAAAACCTCCTGATCATCTCACTGCTGTTTTTCATGCAGCAGGAACCTCCAGTACCCCCAATGTACTTCCGTCATGCACACAACTGTCATAATGACCTCCTACTGACCAACAGAACATTTGTCCCCAACCATGCTCTATATTCTACAGTAACCATAAGGTACCATTACTTTTCTCAGATTATCACTCATTTTAACTTCTTTGGCATCTCAGAAACCTAACGAGTTGTCTCTCCTCCTCACTGTGATGTCTTATGACAGATATTTGGCCATCTCTGTAACCCACTGCGTTACCCTCTGAATAATAACAGTACATATTGCAGGACATTGGCCGCCATCACTTGGATCTTCAGTTTTTCCATTATATTAATCGATACTATAACAATAGCTCAGTTATCCTTTTGTAGATCAAATCTTATTGATCATATATTCTGTGACCTCGCTCCTTTATTAGATATTTCTTGCTCTGACACTTACATTATTCAGCTAGAAGTTTCTATACTTAGTGTCCGATCAACATCCACCCCTGCATAATGATTATCATTACTCCTATTCACAACATATTGTTATTCAGTCCTTCAATTCAATCTAGTTCTGGTAGACATAAAGTCTTCTCCACCTGTAGCTCCCACCTGATAGTCGTCATCATATTTTATGGGTCAGCCTTTAGTGTTTATGCTCTACCGATAAGAAAGGAATCGATGAGCATGGTCAAAGCCCTCTCACTGCTGTATACGGTGGGGACTCCTTTAATAAACCCCATTATATACAGTCTGAGGAACCAAGACATTAAAATGGCTTTGTATAAAATGATAAGAAAGAACATTTTTTGCCAAAACACTTCCAGGTCGATCCTTTATAATAAACGTTTTTTGATGATGAGGATAATCAAATAATAATAATAAAAAAAATAATAGATAAGTAATAATAATAATAATAATAATAATAATAATAATCTTTATTTATATGGCGGCAACATATTCCACAGCACATTATTATATAGAGGGTATAAGTACAAACAAAAAAATCCAAACATTTCATAGTGAGAAGCTTCCAACAGATCAAACAAGAGGTGTGAAGGTGCTGCCCACAGGAGCTAACATTCTATGTGGGTGTAGAGGTGAGAAGTACTAAATATAATGTTGGTGGCAGTATATATATAGAGCTTTGCTATCCTCAGATCTGAACCAGAGTTACACGACCTGGAAAGCAGCATGACATGGAGTTACATCTCATACTAAATCGGCAATGGTCCCCATGAGACCAGATGGACTCAATACTGGTTGGTTTTTTTATATCCTGACCGGTATTTGATCCGTGTTTTGGTTCACCATACCCATGACCACGGGGGGGGAGGTGGGCTGCTTTTTTTTATTTTTTTTGTGTATTTCCTCTCTCCGCCCTTGTAACCAAAAAGCCTCATAATATAATTGAACTAAGAAAAAGTCCCTTCCCCGTAATCTCACATTCGAGACATGCAACGAATTCAAGTCCAAAAACCCGATGTGATACAGTAAAATGGACACTGGCGACCAACAACAATATCTTGACTCTTATTTTTCTGCGCCGATTCTGGACCTATAGAGCTAAACAAACTCTGCGCTGAGTAACGCTAAAAAACCTTTTGCAGTGAGACAGGCCCCTCGCTGCACCGTGGTTCCTCATTTTACTCCCATAGAAACCAACCATAAGTGTGAGCTCATATGCGCTCGCGGTCCTATACTTTCTTTTTTTTCACGGACGTATGCCAAAACTGACAAACACGTTACTGCAATAAACCGCGGGGGCCCCCCCCGACAAACATGTGCCCGTAGGACATGCCCGCATAAAATGGCGAGACTATAAGGAGAACGAAACAAAAAGAGTGCTCAAACCTACCGACCTCAACCCAATCACCCTACAACACACGAACACACCTACTCCAGGTTATCAAGACCATGCAGCTTCCCTAACCATGCTATCAGTCCTCTGAAAATCTCTCTTACAGAGAAAGGAGACCTCTTATTTTGACTGAATGAGGCATGAAAAAGATTCTTACTAATCTGTGATTAGAGATGGGCGAATTGATTCTAACGAATAAGAATTCGTTATAGAATTCAGAAAACTTCGGTTCTGAACTAAATCTATAGTATTGGGGGACTTCGGTGAACGAAGTGTGCATTTGATTGAATAGAAATTGCTACGAAGCAACATGGCGTTTACAAGATCAAAGACATCAGTTGAAAGGAGAGGAAAAGGGCATAGCCTGCAATGACATGAGCAGAGTATGAAGCCAATCAGAGACCGGCGGGATTCTGTGAACGTCACCGCACTATATAAGTCCGGGCAGCGACGCAGCTGTGGAGCTCATACGACCGCTTGCTCCCCAGTACTGACAGGAAGGTGCTGCCAGCGGCAGATAGCTCTTACTGAAGGAACTGATTTTTATACAGCGATTTTTGTTGTGGGGTTCTCAGCTTGTCTCAGGAGACTGCTTCTACTTAAGTTTCTATTATCCTGATTTTGTGGGTATTGGATCTGAATTCCAGTGTTGCTCCACTGCAGCATGCATATCGACATTTTAATGCTATCTGCTCACAGCACATTGAATATCCAAGGGGATCTAAGCCAGTTCCTGTTGTATTCATTTAAAAGGAAAAACAGCGTTTTACAATAACAAATACCCACTTCTTTTTTGGCTGATCAATTCTTTTGCGCAACTTTACATCCAGGGGTTAAATTAAGCGTTTGTTTTTCTTCTGTGGTGACTAATCTTTTTGTGCTCCAAAGAAAACGTCTTTTTCACCGCCAAAAAATATAAATTTTTTTTTTTTTTTTCCCTGTAGCCTAATTCACAAGTGAAAGGTTATTAAATACAACAATTTTTTTTCTCCTCTTTGTTGTGTAGCGTAAAACGACAACCATGGTAACAGTAACACGCTACAAAACATGTAGATTAGTGGTTGCTCAATTGTCATGGCGCAATTTACGATCCAGGGTTAAAATAAAGCAATTGTTTTTCTGCTGTGTGACAAAATAAACCGTCTTTTTTCACCGCCACAAATTAAAATTTTCCTGTAGCCAAAATCACAAAGCAAAGTTAAATTACAATTTTTTCTCTTTGTTGTGTAGCGTAAGAAAACACGCCATTGTAAACACATCGCTACAAAGCTCGTAGTTTTTTGTTGAGCAATTCTTTTGCAAAATTTACATCCAGGGGTTAATTAAAGCGTTGATTCTGCATTTGTACTCAGTAAAAGATAACTTTGTTTTTCATTTTCAGACCAGCCACAGATGAAATTCTGTAGCATAATTCATAACCGAAGGTTAATTAAGCCTGTTTCGTGCTTTTTATATTCAGTAAAATACACAGAGTTTTTTAAACGGCACATACAAGTAAATTTTTTTTCCTCGCCCATTTTGTGGTGCGCAAATTTATATCCAAATGGGGGGGTTTTTATCAAGCTGTTGACTGTTTCATTTGGTAGTCAAATACAGGTGTGTATATACATAAATACAGATTTCTTCATCAAACATGACTGTACATTTTAGGTACAAACAGATATGTCATACGAAAGTGGCAGCGCTTTCACACTGCGAGTGGCAGAGGCACAAACATTCCTGGAGCAAGCCCAGTCTCAGCACACAAGGGGACGTCGCGCAGCGCAGTGGTCACTCGAGTGAGGCACCGACTGCTGCTGTCATCTACGCGCCTTGGTTTTTCAGCAGACCCAATGGTTTCTTGATTTGGATGACTAGTCATCCACATCATTCCTCCCCCAGATGACATCCTGACAACCCAGCCAGCAGAAGTCGGGTGGCAGAACGTCCAAACACAACATCTTCTAGTTGCATGGCCCCGGGGTAGCCGTGTGTCAGCCGGCCCTCACCTGTCCTCAAACCCGCCTCTTCCCATCCGTGTTTACCTCATCAGTAGATCGTACTATGTTGTCTGGGGCTCAGCACCACTATATAGCCGTGAGATGAACAAATTATGATGAGGCGGCAGTCACAGCTACTTGCCCGTAGCGAAGAAATGCCAATATCCCCTGGCTATATTGCAGTAGATGCAAAGTATAGATTTTTGAGAGTGCATGGGAGTCATGTGTATGAGGGTCAGCAATCTCTGCAATCCAAGACCGGTGATGATGACAGCAGTGACGATGAAACTTACAAATATATGATGATGTAGCCGACAGCACTGGGAGCCGGTGAGGCAAGGCTTCGGTCATCGTCATGAGAAGAGGCGTCACTTCTGCGCAAGTACAGGACAGCGGTGCAGGCCAACAATGGGTTGGCGTGCCGTGTCGTCTCTCAAGGATAGCAACAGTGTGAGGTTCGGGGAGTTCAAGTGGCCACGGGTAGAAAAACCCGCTTTGCAGGTTCCCAAGAAGATAGCGGCACAGGGGCTCCGCGTGGTAAAAAGAACAGCAGCGGTAGTAGTCACTCAGTCGGAGCGTGTGGACGTAATTATCCGATACAACCGCGGCGTGGCAGTTTCATTGCTAAACACCGAGGAGCCAAATATGGTATATGTAGAATCTTTAGGCAAAAGGTGAAGCGTGGCATGAGTTAAACATTGGGCGAACCACGGCCCCTGCGTCAACAACCTGCAGCGTCACCATCCCTCGGTGGCCTGGGAGAAACGTGGCGTCATTATGTGGTGGTCCAACCTGCCCGCCGCAAGCAACAGCAGCAGCAGCGCCCAGTAGCACACATGCCAATTGCAGCCAGTCAAGGGCTCCACCACCCTCTGCAGAAGGGACTTTTTCTCTTTGACATCAGTCTCCCTCCAGATGCTCCTTGCTCCTCGCTACTGCATGGGCGCAGCAGTCCGTTCAGCCAGGGATGCAAAGAGACAACGAGAAATCGATCCAACAATCCTAAGGGCAGGCAGCTGACCGTGCTCCTGCCAAAGTTTTTGGTATTTCAGTCCCTCCCTTTAAAAAATGGGGGACTCTACACCTTTCAAAACAAATGGTTTGTGCCGAGCCAAGGGGGAGAGTTCCAAGCCAAATTTTCTTTTCCAAAAGGCATACCAGCACTTATAAATATGTAAAAAAAAGGTGGGCCAATCCTGAGCTTACGTTTGCCCAAAGGTGCAAAAGCGGGACTCTGGGCTGTAACTTTTCAGGGGGGGCCATACATGTCCTTTTATGGCCCACGGGTGATTGGCTTCCTGCCCAGACACAACGGGAACGCCCTTTTCCTCCACGTTTGTCAAATGCGTCCTCCCAAAAAAGTCCGCCTCCTCTTTTTTCCACCACCACCCCATCTCACCTCCACTACTGCTCCATCAACCACATTGTAGGGCACAGCAGTGTCACGCAGTTCTACCCCGGCTTCCCTCGGCGAACGAAGTCCCACAGGGGGGAAACCCGCTTGCATCTGCAGCAAAAAATCGATGTGTGACTTTCCCCCGCCAACTGCAAATCGGAACCAGGTGCGGACGGGGGAGTAACATGGTTCTCCGCTGAAAGGGGAGGGATGGCCCATGGCCCTGCAGGGCCTTTTTTCAATCTGGTTGTAAAAAGGTTCACCGATCTTAGAAGATTCTGAAAAGGGCCAAAACTGTGCAGCAGTTCATCCATTCCCTACAAGCCAGGAAAACCCCCCTCGAGTTGCAGCCGGGAAGGGCCCCCCCCAACACACTCGAAAGCGATTTTCCCCCCGTTGGTTTCCAGCCTGCACTTTTTTTGGCCGACTGATGAACAGAGAAAGGCCATAAAAAATTTTTTTGTGATCCGGCGGACAGGAGTACTCCCCTGTTAACTTTGATGTCACCCAGGGGCGCTCAGGCGTTACACCCGCCGTTTTTTGAGGCCATTCAGGGGGCCCCTTTTTTTGTCGTCCCGGGCTACGGGTAAAACATCTTCCCCTGCTTCATGTCCCGGGAAAAGATCTGAAAACTGTCTGGGCAAGGGGGCTGGAGACGTGGCGCACATCTCCCGGGGGCCCCAAGGGCGGTGGGACGAAATTTGGGGGGAGGGGGAGGAGGACATTGGGGGGAGAAGCATTGTCTGGGGAGATGGTGGGTTTTTACCCAGGTGCAAAGGGAGGAGAAGCGATGGAGAGGTAATGGGGATAGGGAAACGAGGGAGATAACCCAACACCGTGGGAGTATACGTGGAGATGGGGGCAGGGACCCATCGGGGGTCATTGTGCAGATTGCCCAAGCATGCTGATTTGCCTGGCTATAATATCACATCCGGGAGAGGGGGTGACTTTTGGCTCTCACCCTATTGGGCCCCCGTACCTCCAAAATTGGGCCCTTTTTTCCCACTATGAGAGGGAGGACAAACTCAAATACAATAGGAAAATCCTCCGATCATTTGGCCATGCCTATTTGCGGCATCGTCCCCCTCGACAGTTGACCGGGGGGTTCTCACGCTCACGTACTACTGCCAGGGCTGCTGGGAGGTGGGGTGGTCGAGCATACCAGCTCCATCACAGAAACCCTAAGTCTGGGTCACTGAGAGCAGCTTCCTTCACCCTTTTAAAAGGTGGGGGGAAAAGCCCCCAGCAGCAGAGCAGGCCCTGGAGCAGACCCGAAAAAAACAGGGGGGCCCTACTTGGAAACACTCTGCCCCCCCAGTTAGAAGATCCGCTGGACTAGGCAGCCAAACGGGATGTTGGCCCAACTTGCCGGTTTGCAGTGGAAAGCTGTCCTCCCGGCCCGCAGTGTGGCATCAGAGGGGTGTTCAGTGCGGCGGGGGCCCCAATTACCCCCAAGAGAACCCCCTTGTCCACGGGGAAAATTTGGGAAAGACTGACCTTTTTTTAAATGAAACAGGTGTGGATCGGCCCGGGTTTCCACAACCAAAGCCTTAGGCGTAGACTACATCACCATGACGCCCACCCAAATGTGGAAATGATCTGGGTTCAAACTACCTTTCCTCAACCACTATTCTGATGCCGCCCCCACTATGCCCACATCTGCTGAAAGTTTCTCCATCTGCCCCAACCATCTTTACCAGGGGACTGGTATTGCCACCCAACCCCCCACACTTGTCATTGTCCCCTTCTGACCTCAGCTGCGTTTTTGCTGGTGCCATACATCACACTGTGTCATTGTGCCACTCTTGACCTCATGCTGTTGCTCCGCGCCGTCACCTCCACTCTCTGTCATTGTGTCACATGTGCCTATCTAGTTTTTGCCACCCCTTTTAGAATGGGGATTGTGCCCCTGTCTGACCCCCTGCCTACCCCTCACCCTCCACTTCTGTCTTGCCCACTCTGTGGGGGCCCTTTTCCATTTTTGCCCCCTCCAGAAAAGTGATTGTGCCCCTGTCTGACCTCACTGCTGCTGTGCTGCTGCCTGGGGCCTCCATACTGTGTCATTGTGCCCCCTTGTGGCCTTTCCTGTTTTTCCACCCCCAGAATGTCATTGTGCCCCGTCTGACCTCAGTGCTGCGTATTTTTCATCTGTTTGGTTCCCAACGTATGGTACTGTGGCGTTTTGGCTTTTTTGCATGCTATGTGAATAGATGTCAATTTAAGGTGCAGCTTTCTGTCCACCTAGTGGAGAGATATATGGATTACCGCCAATCAGCTGCACCTTGGTATTTTTCTTTAATAGCATGGGGGCCCATGTTGCCTCTATGCTGTGTTCAGTCTCATTTCAGCTTTACTAGCAGTGAGTATGGCCATGTTTGTGTTTTTATTAGGAGTTAAATTTTTCCCCCCTTTTTCTGTATATTTTGTGATTTTAAGGGAGTGTAGGGACCTGCAATAAATGAGGAGCCGTGAAGGAGGCTTGCAGGCTTACAATATAGTGGCCATTATGTTAACCAATACCTCATATTTGATATTTTTCCAGTATGTGAAAATAGTTTTTTTGCCCAACAGTACTGGAGATTGGATGCAAGTAGAATACCAGCAGCCGCCCCCCTCATGCATGAAAGGTGTGTGAGCGGCTGTCTTACCGGTATTTGTGCATCTGTTTGGTCTCCCAACGTATGGTACTGTGGCTTTTTGGCTTTTTTGCATGCTATGTGAATAGATGTCAATTTTAGGTGAAGCTTTCTGTCCACCTAGTGGAGAGATATATGGATTACCACCAATCAGCTGCACCTGGGTATTTCTCTTTAATAGCATGATAGCCTATGTTGCCTTTATGCCGTGTTCAGTCTCATTTCAGCTTTACTAGCAGTGAGTATGGCCATGTTTCTGTTTTTCTTTTGCCGCCGTCACCTCCACACTCTGTCACTGATGTTGCCACCTGAGCCCTCAGCTTGTTTTTTTCCAGCTGTCGCTGGCATGACGTTATCAGGCAACATTCCTGCTTCAGTTTTTTGGTCAGTTTTGCCCTCTTAAGTGCCCAGGGAATTTTATAGTGAAGGGATTCTAAGAGCGGCGGCAGTCATGTGCGTGTCATACTAAAACACAACATTGTATGAAGACCAAACCAAGCTCCCTCTGCATATTTAAGCATGGCACAACGTTCTACAGCACCCTGCAGGCTCTGTGCAGCTTGGAAATAGCTGTTTTTTAACGTGATTCGTCCCGAAGTAATTCGGAACGAAGTTATTTTTTGTCGGGAAATTCGGCGAAGTGAACGATCCGAATTTCGGGAAATTCGCCCATCTCTATCTGTGATATTGCGGATATTAATTCAATTTTGACTGAATTTTAACAAGAATTGCAGCAACTACAAGATCACATAGAAACAAAGATGAGGGACTTGGCTAAAACACAGAGTGCTTGTAATGGAAGACCTTCAAGATCCAGGAGTAACAATGTGGAATATATTGTACTAATCTCATGGTCTTGGTGCCACCTAATGCTTCTACACTTTCAGCCATAGATAGAATTTATGTAATCACAAAACCCCAAAATATTTCAGCTTTTCCCTCTTAGGTTTACCCTTCCAGTGTGGCATTTTTCAATATTAAGGAAGTTTAAGAAGAAGAAATTTAACTTCTCTGCCAGACATCTCCAATCTTCTAAACAACCTGGGGCAATGCTGCATAAATACAGGCAGTCCCCGGGTTATGAACGGGATAGGGACTGTAGGTTTGTTTTTAAGTTGAATATATATATATGTATATAAGTCGGAACAGATACATTTATTAAATGTAACTCCAGCAATTATGTTTTTTTCAGTTTTGGATAGTGTAGGGAATGGTTTTAACATTTGTTTTGCTGTCTGTGCCCCTGTTTAGAAGATTTCACCTCACTTTTTGTATCTCATGTGCTGATGTGACATGCTGGCACTTGGTTATTATGGGGCGTGACTCAGTGTGTGATGTCAGCACGCCCAGCCATGCCCCATAAGTCTCCGTTTGTGACTAGGGGACGCATGTAAGTAAGTCATGGACTGCTTGTATGGGGAATTTTTACCTGCAACAAAAATAATCAGGATCAGGGAATTTAGATTTCCCAGTAAATAGGTAACAACCGACATGTTTTTTCCTCAGTTAATGTTGATTTAATAGTATCTTCTAAAAGACCATGGTCACTCCTCCAAGAACATAGTATTAACATAAGAAAGCATGACTTTTGGATATGGGATGAACCCCCTCTCTAACTAGTACCCAGTTCAAACACAAGAACAAATGAACAAACACGTTTTCCTGTAGTGTCAAATGTCCACAGCTTTATTCAAACCAGATAAGTACAACAAACATGGAAGGAGTCAGGTGGAGTGCTAGACAATTGTGTGATATTCCCAGCTGTCTGACATGCACCCACCCGGCCAACAGCAATAAAGGGGCGGCACCTCTGGCTTGCCATTCTAGAAAGAGCCAGTACACTTTTAGGGCACCAATGACCCACTGAAGATCCTCACTCCTGATTAACCACCGTGCCCGCCCCTGGATGCCATTACCATTATACCATCCTTAAGGCTGGACACTTCCAAAGATCAGCCTCTTCACACCATGAGATTTGACATCCTCTTTTAGTTAAAATTAGTCCACCATAACTTGACCTACAACTTCCACCTGACCCCTGAACCGCCACCGAAGAGGCCTTTGACACCTTAAAGGGCTCGACCCCCCCACCAAAACTGCCCTAATTTCCAAACTCACAAAGTAACCACTAGCAATTTTTATCTGCCCTGGAAAGCTACCTACAAACATCACCTTCCATGGCCTAACCAGACAAATCCATGAACCAGTGAAAGGTAAATAAAGTTGTATAACCCCACCATACTAATTGGGGCTCCTGGTCCAATAGTTCAAGGATCCAATAGCTCAAGTGACACAGCTGTAGCTTTAACCCAATTAGGGGAAGCCGTAATAGGCCCTCACCAGAGAGAATCATAACTTGGGGCGCATGTATGTAAATCACGAAACACTACCTCACAATGACTGATCATCAAGCTATCAATTAATATTTTCCCTACTAAGTTAAAAACTCTAAACCACCCTGACTCAGTCAGTATTAGTTACACTGTTCATCATACAATGCCCCCAGGATCTTTCCCTGCAATAGAAAAAGGGGGTATTTCTGACTCCAGAAAAACATACACTCTCAGCTAAGCCCAAGCACCAATATGCACCCCAAGCAGCCATACTATGCATCTTAAAACATGAAAAAAGTACCCAACAGAAGACAATTATTTCAGTCTTAAGCAACAACTGTAAACTATACAACTATGTAATATCACCATCAGCAACCAGCTATTAAACAGCCATGACAAATAGAGCCCTACAATAAACTAACCCACGTCTGTCCAGCTTATAGAATGAGCCAAGACAAAGTTTCCACAACATTGTCCCCAGCATTCCTAAAGCATTGTCCATTCACTTTAGTAAACCTCATGACCTTCAACCCTAACTGCGCAGATTGAAATCAGGGGCCCTCCGATTCCTCTCCTGCCCCCAGCCATTATCACCAGACCAAAGGACCTCCTTGAGAGAGACCAACACGTTGTTCTGGGGAGAAATCCCTCAAATAAACAGCGTCGTCCCACTTTGGTACACATTTGCTTGCTGTTACTCTCTTGACGTCCATAAGCGCTGAATGACATGGAGCAGTCAGGGTGCCATTCTGTGCCACGAAATCGATTGCAGTACTAGATGTAGGCCAGCACCATCTTGATGCATCCGTTCTTCTGATTGGTTACAGAGCTGTACAGCTGATACCCAAATCCTATGTGATAGCCTGTCCTAGTGAAAACCAGAGAGAGCATGAGCAATACACAACAAAAAAGACAACCTCTTGCTAAAATTATGTGTCAGCCAAAAATGGGTCCTTGAAGCTACTCATCACTTTAATTCATTGTCCCAGCGCCAGACTAATTATCAGATGTAAGAATTTATTTATCTTTCTATTTTATTTTTTTTTTTTTTTATACAATTATGAGACATTTTAGGTATAATAAGGGAAGTTTATCATCATAAAGCTTTAAGAAAAAAAAGGGGGGGAGCTTAGAGAGACATAACTGCGATGATCGGTTCCTCCCCATCATAGGACCCTACCCCCAAGTAAACACACACACATCAGGAAGCCATATCTAAGATGATCATTGTCATTGGCTAAACTGTGAGCAACCTCAAGGAACCATAATTCAAATACGTATTTTAACAGATCCCAATTTACAGCATATGA
This sequence comes from Phyllomedusa bahiana, assembly GCA_025379985.1. NCBI lineage: Eukaryota > Metazoa > Chordata > Amphibia > Anura > Hylidae > Phyllomedusa > Phyllomedusa bahiana. The sequence continues at coordinate 30,637 of JAODAL010031037.1, read as the reverse complement.
AGATGTTAAAACCAACAACTTAGCAAATATTTATATAAACTGTGCCATATCTTAACTAATAATTAGTAACTGCTGATCAGTAGTAGAAGCAGAGCCCCATGACTCTATCTTTGATGATTCCAACTAGAATAATGGAAAAATCAAATAAGAGCCATGTAAATCCTCCTCTTTCTTGTCACCCTAAAAGGGAAGGGGGTCCTGAAGCTAAAAATCTGGCGACATACAAACAGTACTCTGAAACCCGTTAACCCCCAGCTGGCTCCGAGGCACCATAAACCCCAATCATGGTACTAAGTGACCTGGCGACCAAAAACCCGTAAGGGTTGGAAAAAACACCATTACCCCCAGCTGTACTCAACCATTTTTTGCTCTCCAGGGATAACACCCTGAAAGAGCCCACCTCGCCAGATCGCGTCAAACAAACCACAATTGTGGTGCTAAGAGACCTGGTGACCAAATCCCCGAAGGGAAAAAACATCATTACCCCCAGCCGTACTCCACTGGCTCGGAGGCCCCAAAAGTCAGCCTTGCTGGCTCAACAATTTTTGCTCCTCAGGGATAATACTCTGAAAGAGCCCACCTTCGCAAAATCTCTTCAAAAACAATTAATCCCTGAGGGAATCATACCCCAGATGACTCCCTCCCCCAACTTTATTTATTTATATATACATATTTTTTTATTTTTTTTCCTTTTTGTGAACTGAAAACCATTTCCAGCACTCTTTTAGCCTCACCATAGTCGCCAGACCAAACAAAAAGTGGGGGACCACCCCCATGAGGAACCCAAATTTAAACACCCACTCCAAGGACCTCCTAAGAACCTTAGCACAACAGGATAAGTATGCAAAACTGAAGGGGAAGGAGATCTTTGAAGCTAAAAAGATCTGACGATTTATATCAATGCTCTGAACTCCTTACCCCTAGCTGATTTCACCACTGGCTCAAAAGGCACCAGAAACCACCATCGTGGCAATGTTAACCAGCAGCGCGCCGGGACACCACCTAGCCCGAGCCTCCTCATAATCGCCGGACTACACCAAACTGCGAGGGGGGGGGGGTGGGACCAGCGCCATGATGAAACCCCAAAAACACTGAAGTTAATCACTCCAAAATCAACTCAAAAGACACCCAAATGCCTAATTACAGCAGGGTTAGTATGCAAAATGAAGGGGAAGGAGGTCCATGAAGCTACAAAGATCTGGCACCTTATATCAATACTCCGAACACCTTACCCCTAGCCGCTTTCACCACTGGCTCAGAGGTACCATAAGCCACAATTGCCAGTATGCAGGAGCTCCGCTGCCCTTTTCCAATGTCCCGGTGCACGTCCGCTGCAACTTCTGGGCTCCCTCCTCATGTTGCAGGGCCAGCCCCGTGCCGCCCGCTGAAGGGCATCCGGCCCACATTAGGACCTCGCCGTACCAAGCCCCACGGACTCCACCGATGATCTGGTGCTCCTGTGGCAAAGTTACCCCCTTGGGTCGGTGACCTCACCCCTGCATGAGCCTCACCATAGATGGCCCAAACCCAAACCATGGGGCCATCACCGTGATGAAACCCAAAATATTATCCACCGATTTCAAGGGCCCCCTTTTAACCATCTTCGCCAGGGTTTAAAATATATACAAAAGAACCAAAAAAGTAGCATAACCCATAGATTAAAATCAACAGTGAAAAGAGATCAGGTACAGATCAGACTCCCTGTAAAGTAAGGGGGAGCTGATATCATGCACATAACCGGGTTACAATACAGCCCCGAGATAAAGGTTATATGTCGATCCCTAAACCGTAATACATAGCAGGGTCAGTATTCAGTCCTAATTTAGAGTTCATCTGCTGTGATATTACTAACCACCATACTAAGCAGAAGAATAATGCCCTGTACCTAGCAGGGTCAGTATACTTTCCTGTGATAGCCTGGGCTCAGTATACAGCACTGTGAAGGTGAACTATTACAGATCTCCAGCCTCTGTATACAGAGGGAGAACTAAGACCCTGCACCCAGCAATAGTTAAATTGAGCACAGGGTCAGCATCCAACGCTGACAGGATTGTCCTGTACAGTCACTGCAGCCTCCACACTGAACTCTCCTTCCTCCCCTCAGGCTGCCCTTCTCTCACCAGTTTTTCACAGCACATGTGATCTCACAGCTCCACCACAGAGAGCTCACAGATACATGCTTACAGACAGCAGGCCACAGCCCAGCCTGCAGCATGAGGGGGGAGGGAGCAGATAAATCCCTCATGTGCTACATGAATTCCTATGTAATAATCCTGTATACAATACAGCATCTTATACTATACTACTATATGAGGTGAGTGAAATCCCCTCTTGTGTGATGTGAGGTGATCACTGTGCCTTGTACTTCCCTGAGGCTGCAGACACGTCTTGTCTTGGTGAGAGAAAAGAGGAAGAGGAGGAGCAGACCAGAAGTTATATCTATACCTAAACCACACCCACCTCACAGTAAACTCTTCCCCGTCCAGCCGCTCCTCCCTCTCATAACACAACCCCCCCTTCTCATAAACTACACAGACTGGAGCTTAAGCACAATGCAGGGACTACAAGCTGCCCTCCCAAAAACCTATCCCCTTTGCTCAAAGCTACTTACAATAAATATAATATGCATACACTGAAACCATCAGCTTAAATACCTACAGCTATACAGCCAAAACTCCCAGCTATACGGGAGCTCTAGGTTCCCCCCTCCCAAAGTCATGGTCCCCCTTCGCTTAGGGCTTCATGGGGTTCTTTTCAATAGGTTGGACTCAAAGTGAAGACAGTTACTTTAAAGCTAACAAAAGCCCATTTTTGAGATTTAGGCCAACTTGACAATGTGTTTGCTTTTGCACGAGGAGCTTTGGTCATCCATCTATTACCCCCGCAGTGACTGCTCTAGGAGAAATGAAGTTAGATATCCATGTAATGCAAGGACAAGCCAGCAGAGGTTTTAAGGTGTCAGGGTGTAACAGGGAGACTCTCTGACCCTTTTCTCACTGCTAGAAGTGGTAATGCATTCTTAAATAGGTCACTTGTGCCCTGGATTTTTTTTCTAACATAAACTGCCACCCCGGGGGCCCAGGCACAGAGTCATTGCCATATTTTATGCATGCAGGAGCTCTCCTGACATTTCATCCTCCTCTTCTTATTAGGTCTGTGTTATGTCTGTCTTTTTGTCTTTGTTTGGAGTGGTTGCATGGCAACTGCCTAGGATCTTTGCTGATGGGGGTTGGACACCTGAGCACGACAGGTGTCTACAAAGCTCAGCTGAATATGGCAGACTTTGCAGAGTATAGTTTTGGATCCTGTCTAGCCATGCTGTGTTGGATTGTTCTGTCTACTGTAAGTTCAGTTGTGTCAGGCTGAAGTATTTTGTTTCATAGATTTGGTGTTTGATCAGTTTATGTTGCACCCTGCTCAGGTTGTTCTGAGGTTTAAAGTCATTTGTGTATTAGGGTCAGTTGTTAGCTTGGGGACATGCTTATAGGGAAGGATTTAGGGTGACTTCAGAGATAGAAGGGTAGTCATAAAGTGAGCTTTTGAAACATAACTTATAGACAATTGGCTAGAGTCAGTTATTGCTATTACTCTAACATTTCTGGACTGTACCTGCATTTGAATCTCCATTAGTGTTGATCGAACTGTTCTAGAAAAGTTAAAGGAGTTGTCTCACTACAGGCTTTCAGCCTACACCAGTGTCTGGCAGCAAATGATTTTTGAATTCAGGGGCGTACTTCTTGTCTGCCTCTTCTCCTCCCCCTTCCACCCTCCCCTCAGCACACAGACAGCTCTCCTCCTCAGACTGCAGAGGGAGGGCGAGGGGGTTTGCTGCCAGGGTTAACCCTGTGTGTGCTTGCCTAGATCTGCTGCTCACTGCTGAATCAGCTGCACTGTGCTGTGGTTGAGCTCTTGCTGCTCCTCTCCATAAGAGTCAGGAGACAGCAGGGAGAGGGCTGATCTGAGTGGCTATGGAGCCAGAGGTCTGTGAAGCTGTGTATGCTAATAGCAGAGCAGGGGGATGCAAGTGTTCCTTAACCCCCTGCTTAGCATACAAATCTCCATTGACATCTCAAGCAACAACAAACAAATCCTGTCAGAACAGACACAGGGCAGCTGTGAAGTGTGTTACTATAATCACGATGTGTCACTAATACAGCAGAGCAGGGAGGGATATGAACCGTTCACATGCCCCCCTGATCTGTTCTATTAGTATAGTCAAAGCTCCACAGACACATCATGATTATAGTAACACTTCACTGCCATCACATCTACTGACTACAGATCAGCCTCTCCTCTGCTCTCCTCAATCTGTGTAGAGAGCAGGAGGGAGCAGGCACACACAGGGTTAATCCACACAGACACAGAAGCCAGAGCCCTCCCCCTCCCTTCCCTACAGAAGCATACTGTGCAGGAGGGGCTCTGTGCTCAGACCTGTATTCAGAAACAGATGAGTCATCAGCCAGTGAGATAAAAATCAACAGGTCGGCTGCTATAGTGATTTCAGAAGCTTATGGCACTCCTACTACCAGGGATAAATCAAAATCAGTAGGACATTTGTAATGAACATATATTGCAAAGCTGCTTGTTTTTTAAAGATCTTTTAATTAAAACCCAATCATTGTAGCGAGACCACCCCTTTAAGTTCTAGTAGAACGTCTTGAATTTGTAGAACTTGAACCGAACATATTACTGTTCGTTTGAGTAAAGTTCTAGTTCTAGTTCGACACGCCATTTTCAGTTTCATTTTTAGCCGCTTTCTGCACTTTTGGCGGCATCCAATCAGTGCAGAGCATAGAGAATTGTCAAAAACATCATCGCTGAGGTGTAGGGCTCTCATTGGCTGCTAAAATCACATGACCATTTTATATATATTTCACTATATTGCCTGGTGAATGCCATTTTCAGCTCACTCTCTGTACTGTACAGACTGCTCTTAGTTAGTTAGGTAGCATTTTCCTCTCCATAGACAGCAATAGTTAGGGAGTTTGGTATTGCTGGCTGCATCTTTCCCACACCCAGAAGCTGTTATTTGGCGACATTTGCAGGCTCACATAACGCCTAACTCTCATAGACATGGATATATATTGTACAGAGGGCTTGGATTTGCTAAATCATGTTCAGTGCCCAAAAGTTCAGTTTTTGTAGTTTTGGGGGTTCAGTAACTGTAGAACACACCATCTCCTAATCTCCTATGTGTCAAAGTGGCTTTTGGGCCCCCTCAGGATGCAGGGCCCTGTAGCAACTGCTACCATTGCACCACCTATAGCTATGCCCCTGCTTGCAAGCTGTCCTCATCTTTTCAGTTAGCCATTGAAAGGAATGAAGTATTTTAGCCTATCAATTTTTTTCTGTCATTCTTAGAGCCAAATTTTCTTCACTAAGTTTTCCCACGTATCAAGTTTACTTTTATGGATGGTAATTATAGCTTCTCCTCACCTGTATAGGTATAAAAATTAACCAGAACATCTTCTCCCATTGACTTTAATGGGGTTCAAGTTCGAGTTCTAATAGAACCTCAAACCAAATACACTAAAGTTCGAGGTTCTAATCGAACTAGAACTTTTTACTGCTCGCTCACCTCCAATCCCCATCAAACTCAGTACCTGTCTTCATCCACCCACTGTTCACTTGCTAAATCATTTATTGTTGATATGATTCATTTTGCCTCTTCATGTGACTGCTGGTGAACTCCTTGTGTTGCTTGTTGTTGTATGGAGTCCATCAGCATCGATATCCCATAATCATCCGTATCACATGACTGTGATGTTGCTGATGCTAGCATTGAGGTCATGTGACCACGTAATCACCATGTGGACATCTAGCCTCTAGCAATAAGCATAACACACAACCTTTCACATAACAACAATGCTTGCGTCACTAACACCATGGTTGTGTCATATGACCACTTATGTGTAATACTGACTGTCAGGTTCCTCCCACTCCACCCACTTATTGAAAATGTGTCTCGCAATGGCCATCTCTGCCCCCTACAGTGCCCCAACAGCATGCAGAGGGGGGTGCACTATGAGAAGGAGGAGAAATAGGAAGGGGGAGGCTGGACAAGATGTCACTGTCTGAGGGGAAAGGAGAGAAGCAAATACATAAAGAAATAAAGGAATTAATAAACCCCTCAATGCAGCCCGATTATGATGGTGATAAACGAGCATTGAGTAGCGCTGAGCCCGCTACATACACAGAGGCTACTGGCTGTTAATTACATTCAGCACATGCCGTCAACAAACTGGACAGGCTTTTAAGCTGTTAATAAATGGTGTGGTGCCCCCTTCTGCTACCAGATCTGCCCTCCCAGGCCTGCCATGTTACCTCTCCTATTACACCAATATTACACCCCAAATACACATAGGCAGGATGCAGTAGAAGAGCAATAAAATGACTATGTACTGCAGTACAAGCGATCAAGCCGTTACATCACAACATTATTAAGTATTATTACTTGTTACTTATTAAAGTGAAAAAATCTAAGAAATGTTTAAAAAAAAACAAGAAAAATCTTTTCCCATTTATCATTTAAAAATAAAAAAATGCAAACATTTGACATGTTAATTGTCCAGTTCAGTGAAAGCTTTAAAAAACAATACCGGAACTGTGAGGGGTTTTAGTGAGATCCCACATCCCAGAGAAATGGAAACAAAAGTCATTTAGAGCCTTGTCCCACAAAAAGGAGCCATGATAGAGGCCTGAAACTGGAAACAATGGTCTCAGAAAATGATGAAATAAAGCAAATTCAATCCAAAGTAACTGAAGTAGTAAAACATGATGCAAACCATATGAACGTGGTATAACCACAACTGTACTGATTTGCAGAATTTAAGGGTCACTTGTATGAACGGGGCTGAGCCAGATCTCTGGTGTCTTTTCAGCCTGATATCCAGTGCAGCCCCGTTCATACATGTTTAAATGGCCCAAAAGTCATTATTAGGCACATTACATAGCACCCATGGCGCTTTGTAATGCACCTGATTTTTTGGGGGCGTGAGGGAGGCGGGCGCACTAGAACCGTAAAAAGCTATAGATTTATGACTTCAGTACGACATTTCCAGGCACATTACAGCTGGAACAGGTAGAGAACTTTCAAAGTGGTTTACCTGAGCCAGAACTGTCGACCGAGCGCTGGAATGTGCCTGATTTATAACCCGCAGTAGAGAAGGTTCATAAATCAGGCACATTCTATAATTCCATGATTATGTCCATGAAATTTGGCGTTATCACCCCAAATTTCATACGTGTCGCCCAAAATGTCATGAATCTAGCATAATAAACTCTGTAAAAACAACACCCCAACAAACAAACAACAAACATTGTGAAATTGCATTTTTTACAAGTTTAACCCTTCAGAGAAATTTCTTTGTTTCCATAATACATCATTTGGTGTTTTCATTTGTAATTACAAAGCATTCAGCACAAAACAATCCCTAAAATTGCTTTGACAAAAAATTAAAAAAAAAAGTTTATGGCCCTTGGAAGCTGGGATGACATAATAGAAACTAGAAACAAAAGACAAAAATAAGCCAGATCTTAAAGGGGTTATCTCACCTTGCTGTTTCACAGAGCCACAGGTAGCTTCAGACTCACACTTCCTTGTCCGGCTGTGGGTGGTTCTATAGCAATGATTGACATCAGCTCTGCTATTCATAGCTATTCCTATTGCACTGACATGACTGCAGGAGATTTATAATCTGAAGTACATTAGGTTACAGAACTCTTAGGCCTAAATCGTGTCATTAAGTTAGGTAATCAAGCTCCTGTGCTAGCAAAAAGACTCAGCAGGGAAGGACTCACCATGATCAGATTGACTGATGGCAACATGGATCAGAGAAATAGCAGAAAGAGGTTGTCAGTAACCAAGTGAAATATGTGTGCTCTTAATGGAGATAAACTATCCTTTAGCTCCTAAACAATTAAAATCAAACCAGCAATGTATTTGGCAAAAGTCTTCATTTACCTTTCCCTAAATGTCAGAAGCTAATCATTGTAGTGATAAAACCTCTTTGAGGGGCTGGAGAGGCAAATGGATAGTAGATAAAGTAAAGGCATGAATAAGGCGGAGTTAAACTGGAGAAAAGAACATTAAGGGGGTCATGTATGAACGGGGCTGCAATACGTTCGCAATACTTAAAAGCCTCCTGTACACCATTATCAGGTGCATTACATAGCCCCCACAGCACTTTGTAATGCGCCCGATCTTGGGGAGCATGCGGGAGACGGGGCGCACTAGAACCGTATGAAGATAAATTTTTATAGCTTTGCTTCGGCATTTCTGGGCGCATTACTGCTAGAACAGGTAGAGCATCTTCATAGTGGTTTACCTGAGCCAGAAATGTCACCCGAGCGCTAGAATGGCCCTGATTTATGACCCGCTGTAAAGCAGGTTAATAAATCAGGCGCATTCTGTGCCTGTATAATGTGCATGAAATTTGGAGTTTAAACACCAAATTTCATAAATGCCGCCCTAAAAGTTTGTTCTCAGTCATAAGTTGGACAACCCACATTTTATGTTCATTACACATCAGACATTTTTTCTGTTCGAACAAGTTTTATTTGGAACCCATAATTCCACCGTACATCTAATAAGTAGATTTATAATAGAAAGAGGTAGCAAACAGAAAAGGGTGGTCCATAATAAATCACCATCAAAATAAACATTTCTATACATGCGAAGGTCCAAGACAAACAAATGATGATAACAATATTCCTACTGATCTCAATGAGACAATAGCTCAGAGTCAACAAATACTGCTGTAGGGCCCCATACACAGTAAGGCTAGCAGAGGTGCAGTGACATCCGTCTGCTCCAGGCCCCATACACAGTAGGGTTAGCAGAGGTGCAGTGACATCCGTCTGCTCTGGGGCCCCATACACAGTAGGGTTAGCAAAGTTACAGTGACATCTGTCTGCTCCAGGGCCCCATACACAGTAGGGTTGGCAGAGGTGCAGTAACATATGTATTTCCCCATAGATCGAAACATTGAAATCTCTGTAGTTGAATTTCCAGCGCTGGTGCACTACACATCCCAACGTGCCCACACCGGTAGGCCTGACATCCATGTACACCGATAAACCTAACTGGAGTCAACTGCCAGGCCCATGCTGGGTCTTCCACTTACATACCTCGTACCTGCTGATGCTGAAAGCAGGAAGGGGTCATGATTAGTGTTGAGCGATTATAATCGACAAAGATTAAATCGGCACGGTTTTTAGGTTGATCGGAATTTTCCGATCACGCGATAATTTAGGTGAAAATCTGCGCATAATCTATTAATATCGCGCCCTTTTCGGCGCCTCCTGTCATTTTGGCAGCCAGCAAATCAGATTACAGAATAGAGCAGGGTGAGCTGTGTGTGCGACGTCATGACTGGGATGTGTATGGTTGCGATTGGCTGGAAAAATCACATGACCTGGTTTTACATAGAACAGCCCTTCTTGTTCATGATCAGTGTGTGTCTGTGTCTCATAAGAGCAGGACGTGTGCTCAGTCTCTCTCAATACAGCTCAGCGACAGAGTTCTCTTTGTTCACACAGACAACTATGCTTTTAGCTGTGAACATTAGAACATAGGTAGATTAGAGAATTTCAGTTTTTAGTTAGTTATGCTGAAACTTTTAAAAAAGCATCTAGCGCTGTACAACCGCGGAGGGGGTGGGGGGGGGAACACAGACAGGCAGGCAGGCAGGCTTTTGAAAGGAGAGTGGATATTGTGCAGTCCAGACTGCTTTGACCCTGCATTGAAATGGCTTTTTATTAACAGTTTTTGGCCAGTTTTTGGTGAAATATTAGCTTCTATTTTGTGCAGCCTGTACTTATATTAGGATACAGATCTTTTCTAGTGACTTCAGGTGTATTTGATAGGTGCAAAACTCACCTTTTATTATCTATACACAATTGAAATAGTTTTTTTTTCACTTTGGCGCAGCTCAGTTTTGTTCAAAGACCCACTTTGTACTTACAATAGGATACAGAACTTTTCTAGTCACCGCAGGTGTATTTATAGGTGCAAAAACCACGTTTTATTATCCATACACAATTAGTTAGGTTTTGTTCACTTTGGCACAGGCCATTTTTGTTAAAAGATCCATCTTGTACTTATATTACCATAAGAAATTTGCTAGTAATTGCTGTTGTATTTCATAGGTGCAAAAACCACTATTATTATCAGTACACAATTTAATTACGTGTTTCTCACTTTGGCGCAGCCCAGCTTTGTTCAAAGACCCACTTTGTACTTACAATAGTATAAAGAACAGAGACTGTCAAAAACTCTTCCATACTTTTTAAATTTTATCTTTCTGAACATGGAGCGAAATGCAGTTGGTAAGTGAGCAAAGAGGGGTGTAGGACATGGAGGTAGAGGTACGAGAGAAGGTCTCCTTCCAGTGCTGATCGTCGGTTGCAGGACTTTCAGGCCTGTCATTGATGGGTCAGGGCCCTGTGAATCTCAATAACGAACAGCGTCACCAATCTGTTCTTCAGTGGTTAATGCAACCTGCATCCAGCAGTCTTACCTCCTCGTCCTCCCAGTCACGGCCACAATTGTCGTCATCAGCATCATCAGCTTCCGTCCAACATGAAGCAGACAGCCCAAATGTTAACTCGTGTATCCACCACTGTGGATAATCCATTGTCTGAAGACCTCTTTGATGGCAAAATGCGGTTGGGGTCAGAAGGCATTTCCACAGACCAAGAGGCCAAAGAGGATGATTTTATCTGCTCTGACGCCCAATCGCTGATGCCATCAGAGGAGGAGAAGGAAGCCGGTCAATCGGCAAAAATCCCGGGTGGTGAGCAACGCCTTGCAGTGCCTCTTGCTTGTAGCCCACAGCTCCTGGATGCAGAATGTCAGGACGACCAAGTCACCTGTGTTGATGATGATGATGATGACAACATTGCAGATTCAACGTGGTCTTTTCAGCAGAATTTGCTTGTGAGCGCTTCATCACTGGACGAGGAGGAAGATGAGGGGGTAGTGTCAGTCCCGGGTTCCCGCCTAAAAAAGGGGAGGGGGCTTCCCAAATTCGCTAAGATGTTTCCGCCAGCCACAAACACTTAAACACCGCCCCTTTGCTTATCCCGTCAAAAAAGGGTCCAGGACCTCTCAAAGCCGGGGGCCTTTTCAAGCAAGCCTCTGATTCCCCCGCGATGAAAATATCCCGGGCTTTTGCCAAAAAACGAAACATAGAGGCAAGTTTTTTAAGGGTGTTAACCCCACCCCCAACAGTCTAGTCACATGCAGTAAAATGCATGAGTTAAAAATGGAGGGAACCCCTTGGGCCCCAAAAGGGGGCCACCCCGGGATCCCGGGGTTTCCAACCACGGGCACACCCTCTGTCTCCGCCCCCCCCTCCTCCTCCGCCACCCCCAAAAGGCTTTCCCCCTGAGCTTCCCTTTGTCTCCCCAAGTCATGATAAGGGAAAAACCCCCCCTTGGGCTTCAGCCTCCACCACCCCACCCATTTTCCTTCCCCCCATTGTTTGGCCGGCACCCGTACTTTTTTGGGGGACAGAAGAAACATTTTTTTTTAACCCAAACCTCCCAAACCCAAAAAGAATAAATTCTGCTTGCAAAGGTTTTTGGGGCCTTTGGGAAATGTTCCCCTTTGCATTGGGGGAAACCTTTGGGGTTTCCCCCCAACGCCCATGGTTTTTGCCTGCCCCCAATACCAGATGCCGGGGGCCGGGCATTTCTTTGCCAGAAAACCCCGTCCCTGCCCTGGCCAGCCACAGGGTCATCAAAATTTTTCAAGCGCGTTTTCTGCTTCTGTGTCCAGAAAAGTAAATCGGGGCCCACCGACACAGCCCAAATTAACACAGCCAAGGGGGCTTTTTATCTGTGACAGCTCACTGGTGGGGCGGGGTGGATGCCCTCGGGGGGTAAACGGTCTCTCACGCATGGAGAAATGCTCTTCAAAACCGCGGGATGGTGCGGGCCTTTCCCCCCAAAGGCCCCTCTGGGGAATCACTTTTCCCAGAAAAACCGGGGCCCGTTTTTGAAATTAATTTTGTTTTTGGAGACCGTCCACCCCACGGGGTTCGGGAGTTTTTTAGGGGCTCCCCCGCAAAGGGGACAGAGCGCTCCCCTTGGGGACAAAACCTTGTCCAGGCAAGGTTGAGTGCGATAACGGACGAAATCTGCGGCCGCCCCTTAAAGGGATGGGTATTCTGGGCACACCCCCTTGCCTGGCACATGTCAAAAACCTTGTCTCCAAAAATTTTTCCTTAAAGCCTACCCCTCTGGACGCCTCCCTGGGAAAAGCTCGGGGCCCTGAGTTCGCACTTCCCCCCTTCCCCCCACATTTGCTTCATCCCCCCCTGGCTGCTTTTGCAGCGTAACCCGGGCCTTCCCACGCCCAACCCGCTCATTTTGACTGGCAACACACGGGAAATTTTTCCCCCCCACATCCCAGCGTTTTGTGGCAGAAAGCGCAATCCCATTACCATACAAAGTGAAAACTTGGCCTGACAAACAGGGGTTCGGGCCAAGGGGTGTTGAGCCACCAAAGAGGGGGGGCAGGTAAAGAGCTCGCCCCATCCTTGCCAGTTTTGAAAAAGGGCCCCCAAAAATTTGGTCAGTGCAGACAGTGCCCTTGTCAGCAATGGGAAAATTGGGGTGATCTTAGTTCGGGAAAAACATCGTTGGCCACTCTGAAACATAAAGGTCCCACCAGGAAAAGAGGAGGAAACGGACACAGACGGACACGGAGCCTTTCTCTCCGTCGAATCCACAAGGCCCGACAGTTTCACAATTTTATTTGGTCTTCATTAAGGGAGGGGGGGGTTCCTTTTTGGGGGGTTTCCCCGGGGTAAAGGGAAAGGGGGCCCTCACTCCAGGGTGCATCATCTGAGCAAGTCCCGGGGTGTGGGTTTAAAACGGGCAGGGGGAGGAAAAGGTATTTTCCCGGACAAAACCCACGTTACCCACGTCCCTACCTTTAAAAAAGGGTTTTTGCACATTTTAGGCGGAGGAAAGGGAAAATAGGAAGATCCCTTTTTCTATGCCCCTCAACCCAGAGGCTTGGGAAATCAAAGGGTCCCCTCTCTCACATGAAGGGTTTGGGTCTCCCATTTCCCCCAAAATGATCCTCGGAATAAGGACCATCAAAAAAGAACAAAAAAGGTTTCTGGGTGGGGCCCCCCTCCTGGGTTTCCTCCGTCCCAAAACAAAACTCGGGCCCCTTTCCTTCCCCCCACCCCAAATAGAGAGAAAAAAGAAGGAAATGGAGCCCTTTGCTGATTACCCAACTGGAGACAACTTTCTTTTTGCTTCCGTTTTTCAAAGGGTCACATGGAACAATGTTAAACAGGGAACAGCAGTAGAGTCCCAAGTAGCCGAAAGGGGGTAGCAGCATAGCGGGCAAGGTGGAAAGAACCCAAATTTGGAGCCCTTGGAAAATCTTATTTACCCCCCCACCAAGGGATGAAATTTGCAGGGCACCCATAAACAAAAAGGCCCCGGTCTTAAGTTTCAGGGTGAACGACATCAAAATTTCAAACACCGATTTTTTTTGCATGTGTTCCGGCCCCAATTGACTTCTGTGTATCCAAAATGAAGGGAATTTTTCCCGAGCCCCCCGCTCGCCAGGGTATAAGGTTTTTGCCCTCCCAGCAGCCAGCGTCATATCTGGGGGCAGCCCCAACAGCACAGCTGGAGGGGGGCATTACAGAAAAACCCTTTCCAGTTTAAAACTATAATCGTTTGATTTTTCATCAAGAGGAATGGGGCATGGATCTTTGATGTTTTGGGGCCGAAATTTCCGAGGTCCCCGTTTTGGTTCCCTGGTCTATTTTCAATTCCCCCTTTAAACAAAAAGGGTTCCTCTTGAAAATTTTTTTTTAAAATGACTTTTCTTACTGAAAATTTTTTTTTTCCAGTTTCCCAAAAATTTCCCAATTTTCCCTGGTTTTGCGTGAGGCGATGAAAAAAGACACCAAGGTTTCATGAAAAAACCCTTTTTACATTTATTCACTTCATCTTTAGTTTTTTTTGCATTGCCCAAGGGTTTTTTTGGGGCCCTTTGTTGCTGGGAGAAAAACAGCTATAATCTTGGCCTTTGGAACAGAAATGTGGTTTTCAAAGTGGCTTTTCTCCCTAAAATTTTTTTTAACAGTGGCTGAAAAGGGCCCATTTTTTAATTGTTTGGGGTCAGGTTGCTGTGAGTTTACAACTAAAATTTCAGGGTTTCCTTTGGGGAAACAGAAATGTGGCTTCTAATGGCTTTTTCTCACTAAAGATTTTTAAAAGGTCTGAGAAGCCCTTTTTTTTTTAAAATTTTTTTTTGGGGTTCATTCTGCTTTAAAATTGTGCAATACTAAAAAAAAGGTCCTATTATAAAAAAAAAATTTTGTTTCTAACAGCAATTTTTTCTGAAAACAATTATAAAAAAGTGGTTAAGGGTCATGTTTTAAATTTTTGGGACATGTTCCCTGTGAAGGGAAGCTATATAAAAGGTCCTATTTGTAAAAAATGTGGTTTCTAAAAGACATTGTTCTTCACATTTATAAAGATTTGGCTCAAGGGTGATGGTGCTTTCAAAAAAGGAAAAAGGGGTTTGGGAAACCCCTTTTAAGGGGACACATATTGCAAAATGACTTGTTTTTTGGCAAGATTTTTAAACATAACTACAATCCCTGTAGGGGCTGGAAACCCAAAAAAATACATTTAAAAAAAGAGGGGAAAAAAGAAAATGGTGGGATTCCTTTCCTATTTTAAAAATGTGTTTTCTAAATTAAACTACTAAAAAACTGGCATGTAAAAAAACTGTAAAAATTTTTTTTTAATTGTACAAGGGGGGTACGGAAGACTTAACAAGGGTGGGTTTTCCCCGGGAAAGGTATAGCCCCAATGCCCAATTCTAAAAAAAATGGGGGTTAAAAACCCCTTTTTTTTCCGGCACTTTTTTAAATTTCGGGGGGTTCAAAACAGGTTTAATGGTCATACTGTGGTACGGGGACAGGTATAGTTAAAGCCCCAGTGAAATAAAATGTTGGTTGAAAGACTCCTTTTCCGGAAATTTTTTAAAAATCTGGGGGTCAGACGGGTTTTTGGGGTTTCATCCTGTGGTGCAAAAACAGGTTTTTGCCCAATGCCCAAATTTTCAACAAAAAATTGGGTGGTAAAAAGACCCCTTTTTCTGGCATTTTTTTAATCTGGGGGGTCAGAATTTTTTAATGGTCTTACGGTTGGTAAAAGAAACGTATAGCCCAATGTCCAGTGAAACTAAAATGGGGGTTTTGAAAATTTCCTTTTTTTTCGGGCCCTTTTTTAAAAATTTTTGGTAAATTGCGGGTTTGGGGGGGACATGCTGGGGCCCCGGACAGATATAGTAAAGTCCAATTCAACTAAAATGGGGGTTTTTGAAAGACCCCTTTTTTTTGGCATTTTTTTAAATTTGGGGGTCAACGGGTTTTTAATGGCATACTGTGGTACAAAAAAGGGTATAGTCTATGTCCAGTTAAACAAAAATTTGGGGGTTGAAAGACTTTTTTTTTCGGGCCCATTTTTAAATTTTTGGGGGTCATGCAGGGGTTTGGGGGGGCATGCTTTTGGCCCGGGGCCAGATATATCAAGGGTCCATTTAACTAAAATGGGGGTTGGGAAAGGGAACCCCTTTTTTTGGCCCACTTTTTTAAATTGGGGTTTCAACATTTTTAAAATTTCCCTGTGTAAAAAAAGGGTTTATAGTAAATGTCCAATTCAACTAAAAGGGTTTGGTTGAAAGATCCTTTTTTCAGGCATTTTTTAAAAATCTGTGGGTCAAACAGGTTTAATGGTCATGCTGCTTTCCGGGGGGGGGGGGGAACATGGATGGGCCCAATGTCCATTTTAAAACTATATGGTGGTTTAAAGACTCCCTTTTTCCCGGGGCATTTTTTTTAAATCGGGGGGTATGCAGGTTTGGGGGTCATGCTGGGGCCCCGGGGACGGGTATAGCAATGCCAGTTCAACAAAAAATGGGGGGTTAAAGCCCTTTTTTTTTTTTCCGCCCATTTTTTTAATTGGGGGTTTAAAGACGGGTTTTAAATGGCCCAGGGCTGCAAAAAGGGGCCCTGTAAGTCAAGGTCCATTAAAACCTAAAATGGGGGGTTAAAAGCCCCTTTTTTTCCCCCCATTTTTTTAAATCGGGGGGTCATGCAGGTTTGCGGCTCATGCTGGGGCCCAAAGGACATGGATAGTCAATTTCCAGGGGGAAACTAAAAGGGTTTGGTTTAAAAAGACCCCTTTTTTCCCTGGCTTTTTTTAAAATGTGGGGGTCATCCCCGGGTTTTGGGGCTCATGCTGTGGCCCGGGACAGGTAAAAGTCAATGTCCATTTTAAAATAAAATGTTTGGTTCAAAAAGAATCCTTTTTCTGGCACTTTTTTAAATTGGGGGGTTCGGGCGGGGTTTTTATGGCAAATGCGGGGGCTCGGGCGGGGATAGTCAATTCCATGAAACAAAAAAGGGTTTGGTTTGAAAGACTCCTTTTTCCCCGGCATTTTTTTAATTTTGTGGGTCATGCGGGTTTTAAAGGGGTCATGTGGGGTTTAAGGACAGGGATAGGTGAATGGCCCCTGTAAATTTTTTTTTCTGTGGCTTTTATAACCTAAGTGTGTTTCCTAAGGTTGCCCGTTTTCCATTTGACTGTGGTGGATTTAAATTTCCCCAGCTTCTCCACCCCCTTGTTTGGGTGTAAAAATTTAAGGGGTGTTTTTTCCAAACCCTTTTAAAGGGTCTTTTCGGCTAATCTATTATCGACTATGGGAAAAATGGTCTTGTTTAATTGCCGGATATCGGACTATCGCCCCGATGAGTTTATTTAAAAGAAAATCGTCATCACTGCATGATAATGTGAGGGGGGGCCGGGTTTTACATGATCTATAACTATGGATGTGAAATATATCGATCAATTGATTGCACTCAAAAAGTTCATTGTTGCAAAACACCAAAATGTATTTGTGATTTCTCTACAGGCTCCAGAAAAAAATGTGTTACACATATGTGACTATGTATAGTTCTTGACGTTTCGATCTACAGACCTTTCTCAAAATAGTCACAACGATATGAGAGCCAGAAGATATGTAGGAAATCGTCCGCAGCCACTGGAAAATAGGAGCTCTCCTATTTTTTGAGTGCAGTCAACTAATCGATATATTTTACAGACTTCCTAACTAGCACCATCTCATTCCATTATAAGAGTGTCTTTCCCTCATCTCTATCATTTAACTGTGGATGTCAGGCAGCTATTCATCTTGAATCTTTGTCTGGAGAACATCTTTGAGATACCTTTCACCACATACCATATTCTGAACCAATTTTTTTGTTCCAAAGTCCAGTAAACCACATTCCTCTTTGCTTCACTGGAACTTTTTTCCCCTTTTTGTTCTTTTTTTTTTACTTAATTTTAGTGTTTGCTTTTCATTCCTCCTGTAAGGTAAGAATATAGTTAATTTGTTTGGAAGGAGCCACTAATTGCAGATGATTTTAGATTCCACAGTAGAGTAGACTAGAGACACAAGGGAAATGGTGAGGAGACTCCAGTGAGCTGCCGTACACAGCCCCTCTCCATCGCTCTGTGTATATGTACAGGGAGACCCATTGTAGTTTGTATCATGTATTACTGAACACCCTCCGGTTATTGGCATCACCTGCAGATACTTTCTCAATTTTTTTTTCTATTACGTTAAGATTAATGGAAAGATCCAATGTAAGTACAGGCAGGGAGATTATTCGTGGGTATTGATTTTTAAGAATTTTGCATATTTTTCTTTGAAGAATTTTCCATAATTAGGTAATTGATTAATTGTCCTTATCTCATGATCCCAGAAAACTGAAGGGACTAAACTATTGATGAATTATCCTCATCTTATCACCCAAGCAAACTATAGGGATAAGAAAATTGATAAATTGTCCTTGTCCCATCACTCCAGGCATGAACCCGACAAGTGATGAATTGTCAATATCTCATCCCCCCACTGCATTGGAGGGACTTAAATATTCATGAATTGTCCTTATCCCATCACCTTGGTAAACTATAGGGACTAGAGTATTGGTGAATTGTCCTTGTCCCATCACTCAAATAGTGATGAATTGTCCTTGTCCCATCACCAAAGTAAACTATAGGGACTGAAATATTAATCGTTTGTACTTATCCCATTGTCCCAGTGAACCAAAGGGACAACAATGTTGATGAATTCTCCTTGTCCCACCACCCCAATAACCTGACGAGACAAGAATATTGATTCTCATCTCATCACCTCAATGATCTGAAGAGACTGTGATGCTCTAGCGATTCCTTCATCCCTTCATTGTGCATTGAGGCATTAAAACTTAGACCAATTTAAGTGAATAGAATAAAGCTGAATTATCAGTCACAGCCTCGTTGATCAACTCATCATAGTGGCCCCTTCAATCAGCTGATTGGAGGAAGTCCTGGGTTCTGGAGTTTCACCAATCTGATTCTGACAATCTACCTGAAAGATTTGCCAGTGAAAAGGGCTATGCACATCATGTGTTTAACCTCTGCCACTGGTATGTGTCATATTCAGGCATTTACATGTTTACAACTAAATGCTTGTGGTATAGCCGTAGGCTTTAATAGACCAAACATAATCTACTTGTAATTTTATTATTATTATTATTATTATATTTTTATTTTTTGAAGATCAATCTGACTGTGGTCACTGAGTTTTTCCTCTTGGGATTTCAAGTCAACTTTAGCTTGAGAATGTTTCTATTTTGTCTTCTCCTGGTGGTTTACTGTGGGACAATATGTGGGAACCTCCTGATCATCACCCTGGTGTCCACCAGCAAGAACCTCCACACTCCAATGTACTTGTTCATCTCACAACTCTCTATCAGTGACATCTTATTATTCACAGATATTGTCCCCAACTTGCTCCACATCCTCCTGAATAATGGGGCGACCATAACCTTTATTGAATGTATTTCTCAGTTTTATCTCTTTGGTTGCTCAGAAACATTTGAGTGTCTTCTCCTCACAGTGATGTCTTATGACAGATATGTGGCCATCTGTAATCCCCTCCGTTACTCCTCTATTATAACTGGTGACTTCTGTGTGATAATTTCCATCATCTGTTGGTTGGGCGGCTTTTTCTCTACCATGATTGACACATTATCAACTTCGATGCTAAACTTTTGTGAGTCAAATATCATTGACCATTTCTTCTGTGACCTGGTTCCCTTATTACAGATTTCATGTTCTGATACCTTTGTGGTCAGACTAGAAATTTTGCTCTTAAGCGTTCCTGTAGTCGTTGTTCCAGCCGTACTAATTTTAATATCTTATGCTTATATTATTATCACTATTCTCAGGATCCCATCCAATACTGGTAGACAGAAAGCCTTCTCCACCTGTAGCTCCCACCTCACTGTGGTCTCCATATTCTACTGGAGTATATCCTGTGTCTATGTTATTCCAACTAGAGGCTCATTGACAATCAGTAAGATCCTATCAATGCTGTACACTGTGTTTACTCCTTTGATCAACCCTATCATATATACCTTACGAAATTCGGATATTAAGAAAGACATACATGAGAAACTCAGGATCACACAAATTCCTTAGCAAGTTTGAGAATGTTAATGGTTATCATTTATTTCTATTATGTGGTTAAACAAAATTCAGGAGCACCTTATTATACTGGTGGCAAGGGCCAAGGCATTTAGATGCCCCAGAGAAGCAGGGCAATTGTCCAACCAAAGCCTCCTCCTGAAAAAATTCTACTTCCTTGCCCTGACATGATGCATGGCTTCTTTGGCTGCAAGCCCCACCCTCCCCCCAGGCTAGGTGAAATGCGAAAAAAACACAAATGCATCACCTTTTTTTAGAGCTCCGGTATTAAAAATGTTACCTTCATTCTGTGGGTCAGTGCGATTCTGGTGATTTTATGTTTTTTTCTTTATTTGCTTTTCAGAGCCATTTTCTGACACCAATATTTTTCTTTTTAATTTTTCTATCTATGGACCTGTATGAGGGATTGCTTTTATCGCACTGAAGTGTCCTTTACTTTTTATTTTTGACAAGGCAAAGAGAAAAAGAAAACCCTGCAATTTTGTCACTGGATATTTATTATGTCATTCACCTTGTAGAATATGAAAGGTTATAAATCAATTGATCAGACTTTTACGGAGGAAGTGATACCAATTATGCTTAAAGGGGTTTTGCCACAATCTCATTTCATACCTCCTGCATCCAGCTCTTCAGCTCTGTGTGTTCAGAAGGAGGCGTATGTGATTTGTTTGAATTGCAGATCATGTGACCCAGCAGGATGACATCGCCAGGCCTTTACTCTCTGTAGTCAAACAAAGGTCTGTGTATGTAAACCTGTGAGTAGCTAAGAGGTAAAGTTTTTGCCTCCAGGCACAAGGGTCCTCGGTTCAAATCCCTGCAGGAACCAAACCTGTGTTTTTTTTTTCTCTTTATCAATGCACATACCTCATTGAGTTTGACTAATTACTAAGGAGTACAGAGGACAGGAGTAGAATGACAGTACCTGGGGTTTAAACACTCAGTAGCTGCCTGAGAGGAGAGGTGATGTCTGAGCATGTGCGACCAGGACTGAGGAGCTCTCAGCCCTGGTCGTATCCCCTGGAGACGAGCTGTAAACAATGGATCACTAAAGGAGCAGCTAAAACAAAAACGGTACATAATTTTTAATAATAATGAATGGTGAAAATGTTTGTTATTTCATTTGCAAACTTCCCACATCAATTTTACTTTGTGGCAAAACCCCTTTAATTGTTATCATTATTTTTCTTTTTTATGCCCAAAATTGAGAGTGTTTTAAATGTTTATTTTTTATTTTATTTTCTAACTTTTTTTAGTTGTAATTGTATTCCTTCTAGGGTACTGGACCACTAAGAGACACAAACACTGGTGAACTATTCAAAAACTATGCTGTTACACGCTAACTCTGGCCTCTGGAAGGGCAAAATAGGGCCAAATAGATGGCACCTGTGAGTCTTCATTAGGTTCCCAGCTGCTGAGACAGACCATTGTCACGCTGCAGTTGCGTCATGGGGGGAACTGAATGGAATATTGGAGGAGGCTTCTCCCACTGTATACCTGCTTAGATGCCACACTCGTATTAACATGGCATCTAAGTAGTTATGGCCAAGATTGGAGTTATCTCCAGTCTCGGATGCTAAAAGCAGGTGCCAGCTGCCACCGGCCCCTGCCATGTGTGGAGAGGGCTCAGCTCTTAAGCCCACTACATACATCATTGCACCTCTGCAAAGTAATCAAAACAATAGAAGATAATGTTTTATTGCAAAGGGATCTGGATAGGTTGGAGACCTGGGCAGGTAAGTGGTAGATGAGGTTTATTTTTACAGATAAATGCAAGGTTCTGCACATGGGGAGGAAAAATCCATTACATGACTACATGTTAAATGGAAAAAGGCTGGGTAAAAGTGACTGGAGAAGGACCGGGAATCCTGGTGGACAGTAAACTTAAC
The DNA here is from genome assembly GCA_025379985.1 of Phyllomedusa bahiana. Classification (NCBI taxonomy): domain Eukaryota; kingdom Metazoa; phylum Chordata; class Amphibia; order Anura; family Hylidae; genus Phyllomedusa; species Phyllomedusa bahiana. Next base: position 9,170 of record JAODAL010031037.1, on the reverse strand, counting down.
TGTAGCAGCCAGTGTCAGGCAGCAGCTGCCAAGGCAAATAGAATCATGGGGTGCATTAAAAGGGGCATAGATGCACATGATGGTTACATCATTCTCCCATTATACAAGTCACTGGTCAAACCACACAGGGGATATTGTGGACAGTTTTGGGCACCAGTTCACAGGAAAGACATTGTAGAGCTTCAACAGGTTCAAAGGCGACAACAAAAAATAATAAAAGGGCTGGGTGGACTGCAATACCCAGAAATAGGAGCAAGATTAGGGTTATTTAGTTTAGAGAAATGACGGTTTTGGGATAAATAATAAATATGTATAAACATATCAGGGGTCAATATAGAGATCTCTCCCAAGATCTATTTACACCCAGAACTGTTTCCAGAACAAGGGGGCATCCTCTATGTCTTGAGGAAAGAAAGTTTCTATGTGGCAGAATGACCGCAGGCAATTGCATGTTCCTGCCACTAGGTGGAATACAGCAGTGTACCTGCTGCAGATATGCCACCAAAAACCTGGTTTTGGTGGGGGAAGGCAACTATTTGACGCCAGTAACCATAGGTTAGCATGTCTGTAATACAGCTAATGATGAGAAACAAAAGGCTGAGAGTGACCTGAGAAGCCGATTTGCAGTGCGTGGGGCTATGGAAAAGATGACTCTAGCAGAAGACGTAGTGGCATACCTTGCTAACTTTGATTGGATTGCGGTTCATGAAAAACTGCCACCCGAATTGTGGGCATTTGTTCGGAGCCCTTGCTGGTTGGCAAAGCTCAAAGGATATATTATAACATGCCCCTACAGGACACCAGAGGCTACCCCAAGCTAAAGAGGGAGATTCTGGCCTGTCTGGGGTTAACCAAGACTGTTTTTATGCAAGATGTTACAGAACCAAAAGTGTGGAGATCCGTTGCCGAGAGCAACCGACCTGACTACAGCAGGAGGCAAGGTCCAGCTTCCAAAAGGCTGTGTATTCCTTACCAGCAGGGGTTAAATCCTAAACAGAGGGAGCTGCAGAGTTACATAGATGCGGCCGTTACCAGGGGCAACCAACCACGTCAGCAGAGGGCAGCCGCTACGGTCCCGAAAGAGGAGTGGTGTTGGAGGTACCACCAAGCAGGCAGCTGTGCGTCCGAGTGTCCTCTGACCAGGAGACCAGAGAGGTTGCAGCCCCTAGTCTGAGAGTCCCAGGAGTGTAGGGTTCCACCCTTGTTTGATGAGGACTATCCCCAAGAGGTTTCCAGAAGGCGCATGGACATCGCCCCAGGTTTAAGACCAAACTGGAATGGGGTAAAACTCCTGTTTCTGATGATATCCATTTTGAGACTGGCAAACGTGTGCAGGATTTATGTGGGGACTTTGCTGATTTAAACAGATGTCCAGATATGCTGGCAAGTCAAAGGCATCTTGAGGGCAGTGGGACTGTTAAATCTGGATTTACAGAGTCTGATGGACTAAATGTATTGCATGTGGACCTGTTGTTTAAAAATCATTTAACTGCATTAATGTTTGAGAAAAATGCTATGTCTGCACAAGATGCTATAGAAACTGCAGCCACAATAGTAGAGGGGATTAGCTCAGGTGCACCTCTAGTGATCTTGGCTGAGGATAATGCAGTTGGTATGAGTCCACTAGCTGATAGCAACCTGTATATGGGTACTAGTGTAACTCTTGGTGTAACTCAGGGAATTGCCAAGTGTGAACTATAGGCTACAGTGTTAGTAGTAGAGGAGACTAACTCAATGGTGCCCCTAGAGGTCGTAGGGGAGAGCAGCACAAGTTGCACAGGTGATGTGGGTCCTGTAGTGGATAGCCACTGTGAGATGTATGCTGTCAGTACAGCTTCTTGAGAAGTTAATGTAACGGGTGTTTTTCCAAAAGGGGAAACAGAGAACCCTGCAAATGATTGTTCTGATGCTAGGTGTGAAGGTGCTGATGACAAGAGCATGAATGTGACGGTGATTGAACCTGGTAGTGTGCTTATAGGCAGGAGTGAATCTGGCTGTCCTGCCACACTGTGTGAACTGGATGGTATAAAAGAGATGCCTGATCCAGAAGCTGAGCCTCCTTCTAGGGTGAACGTTACTGGAGATGGGGAGAAAATATCTCCATCCGTTACTGTAAGTCTGTTGGACAGAACCAGTGAGTAGGGTGCACAGGGGAGTGTGTCCCCTGAAGTGCACACTGGGAGTGTAAAGCTTGATAAGGAAAGGGTAAATAGTGATTGTGGTTGCCCTGATGTCATATGTGAGTTGACAGGTGTTAAAGGAGTTTTATCGTTTGAACTTTTCGTGCTCTTCAGCTAATTCTCTGAGATTGAATTTGAAGTCCAGGGGGCAGGGGCGTCGCTAGGCAGATTATCTATCCAGGGCTCGTTCCCCGAATGAAATGCCTGCTGCCCCGAATCTTCCATCCCCCAGCCGGCCTGCCCTCACTCAGTGAAGTAGCGCTGCATTGTTGAATCTCTTTACCAACGATGCGGCGCTACAATTCTGAGTGGCTCCGCGGCTCCCTGTGATGCTGCGCTCTGCACAGGCAGCGGGAGGGGCGGAGGAGAGCAGTCAGTGTAACTCACCATTGGCTTCCAGCTGCAGCGTCTGTGTGTAGAGCTGGAGGAGGAGGAGAAAGGCTGCAGGAAGCCTCGGGGCTCTGAACTCCTCCTCCCTCACCCCCCTCCTTCTCCACCTCCTCCTCCTCGATAGTGTGAGGTATTTACAGGGAGGCTATGGAGCATATTTCATTATGATTGTAAAATACTGTACATGTCTAGGGGCCAGTATAACAACTGCAGCCTGATGGTCAGCTCTGTGCTGTCCCACAGAGCTAACACACAGCTCATTAACCCCTTAATGACCTTGGGCGTATCAGTACGTCCCAGGGCCGCTAAGGGGCTTTGCAGGGGGATCGCGCCGCGACGGGTGTTAGCGGCAAATCGCCGCTAACACCCGGCAGTAACAGCGCCGGCGGGTGGCTCCGCCCGCTGCTGCTGTTTTACCCATCAGACACCGCGCCAAAGATGGCCGTGGCGTCTGAATGAACGCCGATCGGTGCCGCGCACCGATCGGTACGGTCATCGGCACCTGCGCCGATCCAACGACAGGGCATGGTGGTGGGGAGCCTTGTGAAGACTCCCGTCACTTACCCTGGCCGTTTGCCCCACTTCCGTCCGCAAGACAGGAAGTGGGGAAACCGCCATCTTTGTACACCCTAATGCATTGCCTATGCCATGCATTAGGTTGTATTAACAATCGCGTCACCTAGTGGTCAAGTACCATAGGTGGCCTCAATGTTACAGTAAAAAAAAAAAAAATAATAAAGTTTTAAAGTACAAAAAAAAAAGTATTAAAGGTTCAAATCACCCCCCCTTTCCCCATTTTACAAATAAAATAATCAAAATAATAAAAAAAGTTACACATATTTGATATTGCCGCGTCCGAAAAAGTCCGATCTATAAAAATATAACATCATTTATCCTGTATATTGAACACCGTAGAAAAAAAAAATTCCAAACGCCAAAATTGCGTTTTTTGGTCATTTTACGTCACTCAAAAAATGGAATAAAAATTATTTAAAAAGTCGCATGCATTCCAAACTGCTAGCGATAAAAAGTACACTTCAGCTCGCAAAAAATTCCCCCTCACTGACGTCTGTAGGTGTTAGTACAAAAAAGTTATTGGTCGCACAAAATGGCGCCGTGGCGCAAATTTCAAAAATAGAAAATGTTTGGAATTTTTTTACGGTACCAAAACATAACGGAAACCATACATGTTTGGTATTTCCAGATGCGTAACAACCTGAAGAATACAGATAACATATTATATTTACCGAAGATTGAACGCCGTAAAAGCAAAACCCTCGCAAACATGGCAAAAATAAAAAATTTTCACAATTTGCCCCACTTGGAATTTTTTTGCGGTTTCCCAGTATATTCTATAGTATAGTGAATAACACCATTAGAAAGTACATCTTGTCCCGCAAAATAAAAGCCCTCATGTGTCTATGTAGGTGGAAAAATAAAAAAGTTATGGCTTTCAGAAGGTGAGGAGGGAAAAACGAACGTGTCACCAAAAAAAAAAAAAACGCCTGGTCCTTAAGGGGTTAATACAGCAGCATTATATATCTGACCCACAAAGCTGATTAATATCAGTGTGATCCACAGAGCTGACAGTCTACAATTATAATGATCAGCTCTGTGGGTCAGCAGTACATATGTATGTTATCTTTGTACACCCTTCTGCACTATTAATACACACACACACACACCACACCACACACACACACACACACCACACAACACACACACACACACAACACACCCACACACACAGTAGTAAGGGTGTACAAAGATAATATACATATGTACTGCTGACCCACAGAGCTGATCATTATAACTGTAGATGGTCAGCTCTGTATCTAATACAGAACAGTGTACTGATGATTGTGCTCCAGACTTAATGTTAAAAGTTTTTAAAAAAGTTTTAAAACTATAATAAATATTAAAAGTTTAAATCACCCCCTTATTGTCATTTTACAAATAAAAAAAAAAAGTTACACAATTGGCATCGCTGTGTGTCTAAAAAGTCAAGCTAATAAAATATAATATCACTTATCCCCTCCGGTAAGCACCTTAGAAAAAATGTTTTTTGTCACTTTGGCCTTATGTATGAAAACTGCAGTAAGATTGGTCACTCATAACAACCAATCAGAGCCCATAGCAAGCAACCAGAGCTTATAGCAACCAAACAGAGCCCATAGTAACCAATCAGAGCCCACAGCCACCAATCAGAGCCCACAGCCACCAATCAGAGCCCATAGCCACCAATCAGAGCCCATAGCCACCAATCAGAGCCCATAGCGACCAATCAGAGCCCATAGCCACCAATCAGAGCCCATAGTGACCAATCAGAGCCCATAGCCACCAATCAGAGCCCATAGCCACCAATCAGAGCCCATAGCGACCAATCAGAGCCCATAGCCACCAATCAGAGCCCATAGCCACCAATCAGAGCCCATAGCCACCAATCAGAGCCCATAGCGACCAATCCGAGCCCATAGCCCCCAATCAGAGCCCATAGCAACCAATCAGAGCCCAAAAGCCACCAATCAGAGCCCATAGCGACCAATCAGAGCCCATAGCCACCAACAGAGCCCATACCCCCAATCAGAGCCCATAGCGACCAAGTTCCCCTTCCATTTTTTAAATACTGCTCTGAAAAAATAAGAGCTAGCTCTGATTGGGGCTGTGAGCTCTGATTGGTTGCTATGGTCTCTGTTTGGGTGGCTAGGGGCTCTGATGGTTGCAAAGGACTCTGATTGGTGGCTAGGTTCTAAATTTGGTCGCTATGAGCTCTGATAGGTGGTTATGGGCTCTGATTGGGGGCTATGGCTCTGATTGGTGGCTATAGGCCGGGTTGGTTAATATGGGCTCGGGTGGTTGATAGGGGCATATATACATACCTCCCTGCTATTGGGGACTATATAAACTACATACAGGGGGCAATAAAATCTGTCTACCTACTGAGGGGGGTCTAAAATCCCAAGCTACCAAGGATACCTATATACCTGGCTTACCAACTAATGTACTCTATATACCTACCAAACAGGGGGCTAAATATTTTACCTAAAAAGGGATCCTATATACCTACCTACTGGGGGGGGGTCTAAACACCTCAGTATCAAAAGGGCACCTATATAAAACAATATTTCCCCATCCCTCAAGCAGGCCCCCGGGCTCTCCTGTCACAGGAAACAGATTTCTGTGGGGATGGGGTATCATAAATGTTTTTCTGTAAAGCCCCATTAGTTGTGAAGGTACATACATAGACACCCCCCAACCCCAGTAGGTAGGAAGAAACAGATGCTGGAAGAAGTCATCAGGGCCTGGGCCGGATTGCGTACACCTGGTAGTCACAGTGGAGGTCATTTTGGGCACTGTCCCGGCATATTATTTGATCCCTAATGTAGTAATATTATTAGGCCTTGTATTGCAAATTTTCTTAGTAACAATCATATGTATGGGTATATTTTTTCCATGTATAGGTCTATTGTTTGTAACTGTATGACGTGATTTGTAAGTATTATGTTATCATACATAGATCGGTGCTTTTGAAAAATAATTGCATGCTGACCCTCATAAAACAGTGACTGCTGAGGTGATGGACAGGATCTATGTGGAATTAGTGTAAATTTATTGATAGGAAAATACGTTTTTCTATTTTAAAAACATGTTGCAGTTTTTCCCAAAGTTGGGATAAAAAATGCGTATGAACCCAGCCCTCTGTGCAAAAATGTAACACAGAGGGCCCCGGATGTTTTAGGACCCTAGCAATGCCCCTGGCAGGGGGGAGTCTCTTCTCTCAGCAGGCGTGTCTCTCCTCACTGAAGAACTGTGACATCATCATTTTCTATGAAGCAGAAGGTTGTATGGATATAACAGCTCTGTAGCCTCCTGCATGCTTCTTATGTCTGCAGCCTTCAGGCTCCACAAGCTCCTTGCTGTGCTATATGCATCTATACAGTTACCAGACAGGAGACTGTATGACTGTGGTAGATGCAGTTATACACACAGCCTGAACTGATGAGACATGTGAGGAGTATACATTGCGCTCTCCCTCCTCCCCTTCTGTTAACAGACAGCAGACTGGGTTATATGGAGGAATGCACACTGCCCTCCCCCTCCTTCTCTCCCCCTGTTAACATGCAAGAGACTCTATAATACTGTGTTATATGAGGGGATCTGTGACTTAAACAGGTAGTCATTGCACAGATCATGCACCCTAAAGCTGGGGGTAGAGTTTACAGCCAGCAGCCCTTGGTTTCACTATAGATTTTAACAGCTCAGAGGGGAGAAAATACAGAGTGTGCAGGCAGCCAATCACAGCACAGGGATTGGCCGGGACGTTTCCGTCGGGGCGTATCCCAAAAAGGCTGAATGAAATGACAGACAGCCAACCCCAGTGCTGGGGCGTGTCTCGGGGGGGGGGGATCGGGCCAGGGGGCGTGTCCCGACCAGCAGAAACAGAATACAGATTTATAGAAAGGCTCATATCTGCTAAACCAAGTGACAGAGGTAATGCAACCCAATTACAAAAGTGCTTATTTTTATTGTTCCCATAATCTGAGACATGATCTTTATAGTGATAAAACCCCTTTAAGTCAGTAAACGTGACCCCCACACAGTAAGGCAGAAAGAGTGGATTCTGGGTTGGAGTAGTGTGTAAACAATGTACAATGGTCTGGTGGATTTTGTTAATTTTAATAGCGGGCCAAATACAGGAGAAATGGAGGAAGTATCTCCTTGTTGTAAAGCAGAAAGGGAGCTGCTGGACACCTCAGAGGTGGGTGTATGTTTAAACCCTAGTGAGGACCAGGAGAGGATGAAGGAATCCTCAGACCCTAGAGATGTGCCTCATAATGAAATGATGACTGATAGATTGTTCATAGAGAGGGTGACTGTTAGTATTAGCCCAGTAAGTACTGGCAGGTGTGCCAAAGGTGGCAAAAGTTGTCATGATGTCACAATGATTGGGGCCTCGTTGTAGGTTATAGCCATTGAGATGGTCACTTAGATAGACCAGGTTCCCTTTGAAAAGGAGCAGGCCGTTGTCCCAAGACAAGAAGAGGGCCAAAACACTGTAGTTGAGAGGACCAGTGTAGAGATGTCTGAACAGAGTCATAAGACAGAGACTCTGTTGGCACAGTATGAGTTTTTAAAACCAAGTGTAGGTGACCTTGGGTTGGTGGTAGAGACTGCACCTGATATCTCTGAGGTACAATGTGATGATGTCTGCAAGGTTGCAGAGCCGGCGTCCTGTATGCTCACTGTAGAGGAAAGAAAAGCTGTGGAAATGGTAAATGAAGGGCAAATACTTGCTATTAAGGGTGATGCCCATGTGATAGAAAGTGAAACACATGGCCCATCCTTTGCCCATGTTGGGGTAAGTGAAGGCTGTGAATCCTTAGCAGAGCTTTGTGCTTCAATGATAGTTATTGAGGTGGTTGAGCCTCTGTGTCAGGAGATGGCCAGTGGTTACCAGGAGTCTGGTGATGGCGAAAAGGATAGGCTTTACTGGGGTCCTGCAGACTACAGGGGTCCTGAGCTACTGGAGAGTGGAAAAAACAGCGATAAAAAGTCTGTTGGATATGCCCAAAGTTATGTGAGAGCACTGGCTGGTTTTGTTAGCATCAGAATGTAAGAGAGTAATTTTCCCTCAGAGACAGGTACCTGGGAGAAGGTAGTAACCCTGGATGGTATGTATGACTCTGGTGCTTCGCAGTTGGAAATTCGAAAACACATGACAGATGATAGCAGAAAAACTAGTGGAAAAAATCTGCATGTTGGTGGGGAAAAAGAACTTCTGCAGGCTGTGAAACTGGAGTATAGTTCCCCTGAGAGTATGGTTACTGCCCAGGGAAACATAGGGCAGTCTGACTTAGATAAAGTCGTACCCCAGAGTAGGAGCTTTGGACCTGGAGGGAGGTTTGTGCAGGGTGAAAAAGACCTATGGCCTCTATCAAAGGTGGGGGGATATGTGGCAGAGCGACCGCAGGCAGTCGCATGTTCCTGTGTAAGCCAAGCACCAAGGAAGGCTTCCCGGAATACAGCGAAGTTACTGACAAAGAAAACGACTCCAACACCAGTTTAAGAACCGATAGTTTACTGAACTTTTCAGGAAAGCATGGTGAACAAATCCCCAAGCACATGTAGAAAGTTGTGACCAAGGACTTTGTGCCACATAACACCCCGCCTAGAGTGTATCCTCTGGATGCACGATAAGTTTACCGACTCACGAGGTTCAGAAAGGCCGAACACCCTTTACCTTTTAATACCATACAAATACAGGAGCAATCGTGTGTGGTGCAGTTCAAAGGCACGCTCGTGGTGTGGCACAGCAGCTTACAACTTAACCAACTCTATCCGCTATCCCCAGACATATACATATAATACAGATCCTCTCACATGTGAACCGGTTGCATAAATAACAGTACTATAGCAAGCCCCATTCATTGTCCGGAATCAGGAGGCGTAGTTGGATAAACAATTATGGCCTGAAACCAAATCTCTCCTAACTAAGCTACCTACAGGCTTGCACACAGCCCTAGGTTTGTTGGCGTGCACATGTTCTTTGACCCAGGTATAAACCCTTTTTTAGGCCACGTTTCTGCACTAAAGGTTTAT
>JAODAL010031036.1:0-49049 GCA_025379985.1 Phyllomedusa bahiana | reverse complement strand
GGCCAAATAATTTTTTCCCCAGTACAGCTTGATGTTCTTTTTGCAAGGTGAAGTCTAGTTTTTATTGGTACCAACTTGAAATATATGCAACTTTTCAGACTTAAAAATGGGAGGTGGAATGACTGTAAAAGCCTCAATTCTGGCATATTTTTTTATGCTATTCACCATCAGCATACATAACATGATATTGTGTTAAGTCAAACTTTAGCGTTACTTACTATGTTTATTATTTTCATTTTTGTTATATAAATGATAAATGGGAAAAGGCGCTTTTTTTCCCAAAACTTTAGTATTTTTTTAAATTTTTTTAAAACTTTTTTTACATTAACATTTAGTCCCCCTAGGAGACTTTAACCTGCAATCACTTGATCCCCTGTACTATATATTACTGTGGTGTCTAAATAGTTAAATGGCTCAGATCAGAGCTGTCTGTAGCAAAAGAATATGTTGTCTGGATACGTTACTTTGTAAATCTCCTACTTTATTATTCACCACTCCTATTACTTCCCTCCATTTGACGTCTGTTGGTACTTGCTCCTATTGTTAGTCTGCTGCACCGTCTCATCCTTCTACATACTGCCTACACTAGTGTTGTATCTATTGTACAACCTGGTTAGGTGAGCAAAATAAACACAAAGGGGCAGATTTCTCAATACTGTCTAACTCTAAGACAGTTTTAAGTTAGACTAGACAGTCTTGCAATGCATCAAATTTATCATAGTGTTGATAAATCTGATGCAGGTTAAAACTGTCTGGTCTAAGTTTATACCAGTTGTGTAAGGGACCCCTGGAGGAGAGAAAGAGAGAGAAGAGATAGACAGACAGTGCGCCCCAGCACTAAGTCCCCCAAGGCTGCCTGCTTGCCAACCTGACCCTAAGTGGTCGGCAACAATTGGGCGGAAGTCCCTACCCTGAATACATGCAAACACTGAACAGGTAAGACAGACAAATACAATGTATAAGGGCTTGTCGGATTTAAAAGCCATCTGTAAACCGAAAATCCATTTCATCAGTCCCCAATGAAGGGATTTGCTGCCGGACGGTTTTTTACACCACCGGCATTCCGAAAAACTTAGAATATATTCATTCTTCTGCCCGGTTTTTGGGCGGAAGATGTACATGTCACTGGCTGAAGGGGATGGAGAATCCACAAACTGTGGGCAGAATCATCCCCCAAAACCATGTACAAGATGTCAAAATAGTATTTGCTTACTGCCATGTGGACACACCCTAAGGGTCAGAACCAAAGAGAGCAGCAAAGGTACAGAATTGTCAGGCAATAAACGTATGCCAAAGAGGCGGGCACAAAGTCAGAATACCAAGAGAACCAAAACATATACCAAGCGCACCAGCTGAGCAAAGGCTATAACTGGCAATGCTGCCAGAAGTGGTCTACTTAATGGATGTGAGAGTTTCGGTCCAGGCCGTGATTGGACGATCCCTCTGACACCCAGACCACACAGAATGCAGACAAACAGGCAAGAAAGGTCAGTAGTGCAAGCAGCTGTCACGCACCAAACAGAACGACCTGCAGCGCTGCCATAGGGCTCGCAGAGAACCAGACAGGTGTAGCAAAGCTGTAAATCAAACCCAGTCAGAACAGAATCAGACCGTGTTCAGACAGTGCAGAGAACATGCACAATACAGGTATAAGTCATGGTCAAAAGCGCAGTCTCTGCCATAGCTTTCAGACTGAGGACTGCGCTGCGGCCTGAACAGGCATGGTCATGACAAGTTGGAATACTTTATGTCACTAACTGCGCCAAAATGTTGGCGAATAACGCTGCAACCTAAATCACGCTCCTTTCCTATGAAGCTACACCTCTTTTGTCACAGAAATGTTTAGAAATGGTCTAAAACACATCATAAATGTGGTGTGAAGTATGTACAACATTATTTTTGGCATAAATTGTACCAGAATCCAGGCGTAATGGTCTTGATAAATGTTTCCACCCTATGTTACACTCTGTTTTAGCTTTCTTTATCGGATTTAAAGGATATACTCCTCTTTGTAAAAAAGTCTTCTTTTTTTGTATGTACTTTATAAAGTAAAACAAAAATCTGCAATTAAAAAATCTAGAGAATTTGTTAACTTCACCATTTAGTGTTAATTCTAGCTACTGGGCTCCATAACTCTCCCCTCTCCTGAGCGCTAATCTGAGCTCAAGATTCATCAAATAAAATAAAATCCACTGAAAATAAATCAGATTAAAGCTTAGTCTTCATGGAGCCATTTGACAGGTTTAGCTAAAAATAAAACCAAGCAGCTTGTATTGAATTGTTTTGTATGCAAGCTGCAGAAGACAATCACAACATTTAGAATGAAAACCAACTGCAAATACAGGTGTGCTTTATGTCATAATGTACTTTGCCAAATTGTTTTGTAAAATATATTAAAAGGCGTCCATAGCTCTTGAAGGAGAAAAACCTCACAGCTGCCTATAAACTTGTGGCTATTGTGTACTAAATATGCATGCCATAAAGATCATGTGCCACCCATAATGTAGCGGACACTAAATTTCCATATTCTATTTAGTTAGGTGTTCAGGCAAAATAAAACATAGACACATTTAAAAAGATACCTGGGAATACTAAATAATTTCATGGTTTGCATAGAAAGCCCGATGTCCAACATACTCTGCAAATTATTCATCAGGCTGCACTGTGTTATGCATATAATTAGAAATAAAACGTATTTTCTTGCTCTAATTTCATACTTTCCTACAAAAATGTTTATTCCCTGTGGTTATAAAACCTAGAAGGTAATTTAATTCTACCCACTTTTTGAAAGGAATGTGATGGATTTATTCACAGGATGAAGAAAAATGATTCTAAATGATTATTGATGAGATAATCAAGATATTACTCTGAACTTTTTGTCCATTAGGGTAAAAGGCACTTGTCTCTAATAATAGAACAGCCATAAGCTAATGGCAGAGGTAATCAGACCCTAATGAAGATCGGGCAGAAATAAACATTTCTTATAAATACTTTCAGTACTTGTAATTGATGGTCAGCTCAGCCTGTAATTAGATCTATAATCAACAAAAGATAACAAAGCAAGCAAGATACAGATATTGTCAAATTAAATAAAATCCGCCATATTTAACCCATTTACACTATTTATTCATATTAGTTCAATCCCCCAACTTTATAACACAACATGTGTGTCCATAAAATTCTACTCATGGGTTGTTTAAATGTAATGATCAAAAGGCTATGTCCACACAATGAGCATTTCAAGTCAAAATGTGGATTCTGACTTGAAATACTCATCTAAAACCAAAAGTAAACCGTCCCCATTGACCTCAATAGAAAATACACATTGTTGTTCATGCAACACATATTTCGTCCTTTAGTTTTTAAGAATAAAAAAAAAAAAAATTAAAACATATTTATTCTTCTGTCATATTCCACTAGGTAGATCCCCGTCCAAACCGACATACAAATTTTTGGGACGTGAATCCAAAGCCCTAAAGACATGAATGAGACTTGTTTTCTCAAAAAACAACCTAACATTCACATAAAATATTTACTGAAAACCGCATTGTCTGATGCAGTTTTCAATGGTGGAATAACGGTAGAATACAAGAGTAAATATCACTTTTCGTCTGGACATACTCTAATACAAATACATACACGAAATAAGTACTTGTTACTGACACAAATACATCAATGTAGTATTATTTTTTACCACTGAATCTGTATATGGTTTCAACATGTGCTATAATATTGAACAGTATCAGATCATATCATAGTGTTGTCAATTAAACATGAGTTTAAACAGCAAGTGCACGGTCCCTTCACTTTTCACAACTCTCACACTAATGGGTCCTAGCTTAGAGAATGTGGGTTCTTGGGAACCAAAGAGGGATTTGAAATGCAAGCACCATGGCCTCATTTACTATTGTGGTTGTGCCAGAAAAGCATCTTAAAATGTGCCAAAAAGCAGCTCAGCATGTCGCAGACACATTTATGACACTTTTTGCACTCTTCTCAACATGTTGTGTATGGTCTAGCAGAAGGTGTGTGACTTCACTTGAAAATGAGTCTGGTCATGGTACGACATGTTGTAACAAAATTCTGGCATAGAAAGTAAGCCAAATAAAAGTTGATCTAAAAAAACAGACAAGTCTAAAGTTGCGCCAAATTTAGCAATTAACATGAACCATTGTGAGAAATCTGGCGCACTTTTAGACAGCCTGTCTACGTTTATGCTGTCTAAGCTTTACACAGCGATAGTGAGGGCCAATGTTTCTTGTTATTTTAAGCCATTCTCACTTTTTAAAAATGTTATAGGGCTGAAAAAAAACTGTACTTGAGCATTTCCTAATACATTAAGAAATTTGCTCTATCCTCCAGTTAACTACAATATACTATAAACAACATGTTTGATTTTGCTCTGGATTTAGGTCTAATTCCACAGCAGACATAAGCCTTTGCCTACTGTGACCTATTTTGGATCACATATTACTTCTAATTCTGGGTTGGTTCTGGGTACAACATCATTTGCTCAGATAGCAGGAAGACTTCAATATAGGCTAGATTAATTGAATGTAGTACACTTTAGTTTTGTTATATATTTTTTAACAAAAAAATCATATAACAAGGAAAAAAAAACAATTTCTAAAAGATTACGTGTGGAACCATTTTGATTCCCTCTTAGCTTGGATCTAGGAGCTATGGTTAGTTAAAATATAGAAGAGAAAAGGGCTCTTCATTACTTGCATGTATACGGGGCCATACACCATGTTCCCATATACTCTACATATAGTGCTATAATATCAGGGCAGATTGTACTTCCACAACAAAAGTCAGAGCTGTCAATGCATATGTCCTGGGCTATCTGGCACCAAGATGTTGGAAGCAGGGCAGATTTTAGTCCTTTAAGGACCGGACTTGTTATTGCAGCATATCTTAGAGACGCTCAATCGGATTGACATCTGGGGAATGTGGAGGCCAAGAAAACACCTTGAACTCTTTAATATGTTCTTCAACCCATTCCTAAACAATTTTTTGCACTGTGACAGTGCTCATTATTCTGCTGAAAAAGGCCACTGTCATTAGGGAATACTGTTGCCATAAAACGGTATACTTGGTTTAAACAAAATTAAAGTAGATGATCTTTGACAAACTAATATCCATAGAAAGGCTAGGACCAAGTTTCCCCAGCAGATCATTGCTCAGAGCATCTGGAAACTTGCTCTTCCCCTACAAAGGATCCTGATGCTCCCTGTCATCCACATGATGTAAAAGAAAATCTGACTTTTCAGACTAGACCATCATCTTCTATTTCTCCATGGTTCAATTCTGATGCTCATTTGCCCATTACAGGCATTTACAGTAGCAGACAGAGTTCAGCATAGGCAGTCTGACCAGTCAGCGGCTAAGCAGCAACATATGCAGCAAGCTGTATTGCACTGTGTGCTCCGACACCATTCCATCATAGTCATCATTACCTGCATGATGCATATTTCAGGTGTAATTCACCAAAATAGGTGTCAAAATACACCTGAACAATGTACACCCCACTTCCCATAGAGAACAATGTAAAATATGGGCTGTCAATCACACAACGAATATTTTTTGCTCATCTTTTTTGCGCTTCTTAAAAAATTGACATAGAAATTCTTTTCAGGGGTACGTGCACTGTGGAGTAAAGTATAGGAGGCAGTTATGTGCTTATGACCATTGTGAGATTACTTAAGCCTGCTAGGGGTTAATAATGTATTAGTCATGAATTGCTAAGCCAATATAGTATTCCTTATCTAGATCATGAGTGTAGATAAAACAGTTTGTTAGCAGTAGACATATCTACTAATACATCTCTACATAATCTCACTACTGTAGGACTAAGTTCTAGGTCAAATTTGACCTGAATCGACGCATTTTGGTTTCAGTCAACCTAAATTGATTTTTGCCAAAAATTACCCCAAAACAGAAATTGCACTGTAACCCTTAAATTAGAGTTAGGAATTTTTAACTGATTTATAGGGTTTAATTTACCAGTCGCCTCTGGCCATGGGGCACTTATGCTCTAATTTGACTTCCTATACATTAAAGGGGTTCTCGAGGAATAGAAGAAGACTAACTACATAAACTACATGTCTTAATGAAAAAATTCCTAAATATATATTTAATTATATATATATATATATATTATATATATATATATATATATATAATATATATATATATATATATATATATATATATATATATATATATTTAATTAGAAAAGTCTGCCCATTTTGTCTAGAGGATAATTATTATTGGCGAAAGAAAATGGTCGCTGGGCTCCTTCCTCAACAAAAACCTGTCCTACAGGAAGTAGGACAGGCTCTGTGAGTTACTTCCTGGTTAGGCTGACTGACATCACTTGGCATGTGCTGTTCCCAGTCAGTCTGACAGACTTGTGGTACGAGGGACAGCTCTGCAGAGTAGAAAGGAGACTGAGGGCTGGACACACATATATGATATATATAATATTTAGCTCAGCTGGGAGGAATTAGGCTTTTGTAGGACATGTAGTTTCCAGACAGTGCGCCTAGCAACTGTAGCTCCGCCCAGTGAGGAGAAAGATCCAACATGGCGATAATATGGACTATAACAGGGTTTGTAAGTAGTTCACCCACTGTATTGTGACAGATAGTTACTGCTTATCTCTAGTATTACTGCACTTTATGTTCTTATTTTTTTGGATTTCTCACACAACCAGTATGAAGAAAATGATACAGTGGTTCCAGCAATGTAGTGTCCAGATAAAACTTAATAAGCTTTATTAATATCAATAAAAAGTTTGGTTAGCCTTCACAGCAATACAAAAAACCCCTTCAGCTAACGCGTTTCAGGTGGTACTCCACCCTTAGTCATAGCATGATGTTCTTACGTCTTGCCTCAGATGGGATACCTGCGGATGCCATTTGGGATACTGAATATTTGTGGGTGAGCTGGCAATTTTTTTTCTTCTGTTTCATTTCTCACACAACCCCTTTAAGGTGAGTTGAACCAGAAGTGACATCTTAAAATAATCCATGCAGACCAGTTAAAAAGTCCTAACCTTAATTTAGGGTTAGGGTTACTGTTACAATTAGGATTACAGTTTTGTTCAGGGTTACGGTAAGAGTCGAAAATTTGGGTTCAAAGTTCCCCGAATCAAAATTTGTTCACAAGTTTGGTAGAACCAGTGTCAAACTAAACAAACAGATTCAAGCAATACTAGTTATAAATGAAGATCTTAAATATAATGGGCCTCATTTATGAAAATTGTCAAAGAGTAAAACTTAGCAACCAATCTGAGCTCAGCTTTTATTTGTTTCACAGTTCTGGAAAGATGAAAGCTGAGCTCTGATTGGTTGTTATGGGCAATGGGGACAGTCTTAAGCTTAAAGAGAACCTGTCACATAGTTTTTGCCCCCCTGGCTGAGGACAGAACAAGGTAATGTCAGACCTGCTGTTTCCAGCACTGTGTCCCTTATTCTGTAAGATGCTGTAGTTTTCATGTATTAATGCTCAAATCTGCAGTTTTCAGCCAGAAGAGTCATTCGAAGAGTCCTTCAGAGAGTCAGTTTTTTTCAAACTCGGCCAATCGGAGGCTAGCCCCGCCCACCTCAGCAGAGTGATGAAAGGCAGAGTCCTCAGATAGTATACAAAGGATCTCTGGGTCCACAAGTACAGAAGGATAGCCAGATGGTGGTGCTGACCATATTATCGGGGTCGTGAGTCTATTATATATTATATATTTGCCATTTTTTTGCTAAATACATTGTGTGTTATTGGTGATTTTCCACCCATTTCTCTGTACACTTCTTTTTTTTCCCTGATGAACCTCAAATATCTGTGAGGGGAAACGCGTCGGAAGGCACTAGATGTCCATGTTTGGAACTCCAGCATCTGTTTGTGTATGGATATTGTATTTAGGATACTTATTGCACCTGTAGGGCTACAGGGGTTATTTTGTTTGCTATGCACCTTACATTTTGCGTTTAGTTTTTATTGCTTTATGGTGTTTGATTGTATAGACTATATTTAATCCAATAGGAGTCTATCATTCTTCTTATTGGAGCTCACTTTAGCTGTAGCTCTTAGGGTGTAGTGCAGGAGGTACGAGTTTGGGGACGCCCTTATCAGGGCGAATGCCCCACTTTTCCTGGTTAGGCAGTGGACATGTGGTAGGGATAGTTATTTTGTTAGTTTTGGATGTTTTTGGTGAGCGTTCATTTATATCTCATTTAATGTATGCAAATAAAAGTTACGTTTTAGCTTCACTTCCTAGGATTTATACCACTTTTGTGGTTTGGTGCATGGCTATCATCTCAGAAGGAAGCCTCTTCTAAAGATGATGCACAAGAAAGTCTACAGTTTACTGAAGACAAGCAGACTAAGGACATGGATCACTTGAACCATGTCCTGTGGTCTTATGAGACCAAGATATACTTACTGGTTTCAGATGGTGTCAAGCGTGTGTCTTGCAACAACCAGGTGAGGAGCACAAATATAACGACCTGAAACACACTTTCAAGACAACCACTGCCTTGCTAAAAAAAATGAAGGTAAAGTTGCTGGACTGGCCAAGCATACCTATGGAGCATCTGTGAGTCATCCTCAAATTGAAGATGGGGGAGCACACCACCAGCTCTGTGATGTCGTCATGAAGGAGTGGAAGAGGATTCCAGTGACACTCTAGTGAACTCCATGCCCAAGAGTTAAGACAGTGCTGGAAAATAATGGTGGCCACACAAAATATTGACGCTTTGTACACAATTTGTCCATTTTCACTTAGTGTACTCACTTTTGTTGCTAATGATTTAGACACTGATGGCTGTGTGTTGAGTTATTTTGAGGGCACATCTAAATTACACTGTTATACAAGCTGTACAATGACTACTTTACATTGTATCAAAGTGTCATATCTTCAGTGTTGTCCCATGAAAATATATAGTACAATATTTTAAAACATGTGAGGAGTGTATTCACTTTTGTAAGATACTGTATGTACACAAGAACTAACCAACAGTTCAAGACACACCTATTCCTCACAATGTATGACAGACATGGTGGCAAGAAGGGTGGAACCATGAGAAAGTCATAATGACCATGATGTAAGTGTGTGAAAGAAGGATAGTTAGATGAGGGCAAAATACCCATACACATTAACAGAGGTTCAATATACAATCTATCAAATGAAGGCTATAATTTCTAGGTTTTCCTAGGTTATACAACTTTCATGAAAAATGCAATAAATCTTCATTTTTTATAAGATGATATTGTGAGTCCTAATGTTAATGTTAGTCTTAAGAAGTGAAGCCTAGAAAAATACTTAAAAGTTCCATTTTAAAGCATGACAGAGTGGAGCCAGGTTATTGTATTGTTTAATTATTCTATTTATTATATGCCATACATGTGTCTACATATCAGTTGTCTCCCAGGTTATACAGCTTTCAAACATCTTTGATCTGGAACAACTAAAACAAGAAAAATTCAATTAGCAGTTCTAGGATCAATTTACTTTGACAAGGCTATGGGCCATTTTGGATTTCAATATATGACTCAATAGTTGGTGTATTGGTTACAATCTGATAAAATAAAATTTTCACCATGCAAATGTTTGAGTTCAGTAAAATTAAGTAACATTGTTCATTAAATAAAATTGTATTTCATATAATCATTTTACTTCCTACATATCTCAAATGAATGCATTATCTTAGCGTCTTTAAAAATAAGTAATGGCTACTTTCAGAATATACAGGTGAAACTCCTTTACTCAGAGCAAAGTGTAATTTGACTGAATTTTCTCTGAAAACTACATCAGAAACCTGTCATCGTAATGACACAGAGAGGTTTGTAACTAGAAGGCAAGCCGTGCTTCACAATTACAAAATCTCATGTGAGCTGGGTCGCACGTGGATGATAAGCAAGTGACATTGTTAGACAACAATATATATCCTGGAGAGCCTTTTCCTGCAATCTACAACTGGACTGTGTAAGGTTTTATGCTAGTATTTTCAAAAGCAGTATTCCCTTCCCTGGTGAAATAATAAGGAAATATGATGTCATACCCACGTGCATCATTATTGCTTAAAGAACATGACACAAGCGTTGATGCCAATTGCTGTTCAATAGAATACGGTGCTGTGCTGACATACAAATGTAAAACGGATATGCCTGCATTACTGGTTTGCATAAATACATGCATAAACACTATTCTACATGAAATTAATGTAGTAAAATATTCGATAAGTGCACTGTTAAAAACATGATCCACTTCTTCAAAGGTCAATGACCTACTATAACTGCAATGATTTGCGTACCGTGTCCATTACATGACTAGGGCATATGAAGGTTGTTAATAAATGACTGCAAACAGAGATTCTGAAAACCACAAGAAGCACAGTGCCAAGCTAAAGGGTAACAATGTTTTGAACTTTTGCCTTTCAGGTTCCATATCACACCATCCACTACAGCTTGGAACGTGAGACCACCATTTTATAGACGATCACCTTGGCTATCTCATACATAAATTTGACTTGCAAGTATTTAGCATACGCTTAGTTGTTGCAGATTCTTGTCACGTAACTGCATTGTTACTGTTTTGCTCCTAAAAATCCAAATTTTGATTTTAATTTTTTTTTTTTGTATTTTATAAATCAACCTATGGCTTTCAACACTGCCTGAATCCTTCTGGGCATGCTCTCGATCAGATTCGAGCATGTCTCGACCGAAATCTGATCCCAGGTCTCTTCTACATGTTCCTAAAGTTGGTTGCACACTAGTCGACTCACTTGGGTATGAATACAGCTTTTTCTTCAACCCTACTCACATGTGTTCGATTGGGTTAAGGTCTGGAGACTGTGGGGGCCAATCCAACAACTCTACTTCATTGTCATTGAACCATTCCTTCTCCAACCTTGACGTTTGCTTTGGGTTGTTAACCTGCTGGAACACTATGCCGTCCTTTTCATACCCATAGTACTCAAGTGTATGAATTAATTTATCTTGTAGGATACTCACATGTAGCGCAGCATTGAGACCACCATCGATCCTGGTCAAGTATCCAACACCTTTGGCTGTGAAATATCCCCATATCATCAGGTTTTCTCCACTGAACTTGACAACATTTTCAATTTCTTGATCCATTAGCTCTCTTTTCCCTTGATTCCTCCAGACCCATTTGGCCCCATCAGAGGCCAGTCTATTGACTTTCGTCTCATTGCTTCAAGTCACCCGTTTCCAATCTTCCACTTTTCATACTTTTTTGTAAACTTGAGCCAACGCTTCTTATAACGAGACTGAAGTTGGGGCTTCTTCATCTTTTTTTGGGAGGCCATTTCAGACCTGTGTAATGCATTACGAAGCATACAAGCCACCTCCACTGCCGCGCCTGTTGCGCCACAACTGATAGACCTTGTGATGACTTGTAGACTCCGATATAGGTGGACGTCCACCTCTTGGCTTTGGAATAAATAGACAGACTTCATTTCATATTCTTCCGGCTGTTATAGCCTCACCTGATGCAGCTTGGCAATGTTCTTGGCCAAGAGAAGGCTATCGATTATCAGAATGAGGCGGTTTCTTTTTTCTTGTAAAATTTTCATCATGACTGCTCCTCGATTTGAACCAGTGACTCTTCATTTGCGAATCAGCCTAATAACACACTGAACTATTAGTGAATGTGAGAACAGGTTGTAATTTGTAGTAGACAAGGAGAAAGAGATTGTCCTACCACCGGGAGCAAAACATTAACAATGCAGTTACATGATTAGAATCTACAGAACTAAGTAGATGCTAAATAGTTGTAAGTCAAATTTATGTATGAGATAGCCATGATGTTTGTCTATAAAATTATGGTAATCTCAGTTTCAAAGCTGTATGGGATGATAAGATATGGAGCCTGAAAGTCAAACGTTCAAAACATTATTACCCTTTAGCTTGGCACTGTATATTAAATAATAGTAAAGTCTTTTTTAGGAATATGCCTAATTTTTTAATGCTATAATACAATGTAACACACGATCACAACATTTTTCATTATGGAGGTCATGATAAATTGGACAAAATAAAACTGTTATGGAACTGATGAGGTGAAACATTTAGACAACAGCTTAATTCTCATTGAAAAAAACAAAACAGAACCCACTCATAGCAATACCAGTATAGTACAGGTAAAAAGCAATGAAAGGCCTCAATCTTTGTACTGTCTAGCCACATGGTCGAAGGTGAACTATATATTTATCCCAGGACAAATCCTATACAAAAAGATCTGTACCTTCATTGGAGGAATATATTAATACAAAATTTGTATATTACCTTTTCAGTGCTATATCCCTCTGTACTCTTGTGGAAATAGTTGTACAGAACATATGCTTGGATGAGCAAGTAATTCACCTTCTGTAGCCATATACACAAAAGAAAGGGAGGGTAAACCACCTTTAACTGTGTTCAGAAAGATGCATTACTAGACTTCAGTGGAAGTTTCCATTGAGTAATGGAAGACCGCTTTCAGTGGAGTAGCTGGCGAGGGGAACAACAAGCTACTCTCCAAAAACCATGGATGTGAAATTAAAATTTAGGTTGAGTGGGGTGATCTAACTGGCTCTGGCAGCACTCAAAGGCCACCAAGAGTCTTGAAAAGTCATTGTCTAAACCTCATTACTAACATACCATATTTACTGAACAAGAAATATGGGCAGACAAATGGCAAATACAGTTTGAAAATCAAATGGGTTTCAACTGTCTTCTCTAGTTTGCATTGATTACATCTTTAAAGTAGGAATCAACAAACCTTCAGACTGGTTAAGATGGGGACATTTCAAGGTATGTTGAATCAACATCCAAGAAGGCCCACCCAGTTTGACACTAGTGTGAGTGGGCCTGGCTTGATTAATCACCATGCAGAAGTGTAAATGGTCCTACCCAGCACGGAGTAAGGGATCTTCTTAGTGATCACTGGGAATTTTGTGTGCACTGTATGTTTCAGAGAATACCAGGATAGCAGGAATCATAAATCATTGAAGTACGAGTGGGCGTTTTATTTTAAACTCTGAAAAAGAGGGTGCAGGAAGGACATGACTACTTTTTTTGGTGATGTGAAAGGCTTCAGACAGCAGGTTAATAGGTCAGGTTGTCTTTTATTCCAAAATCAAATGGCATTTCATTTAGAAATCAGAAAACTCATAAGTTCTTTCTACGACATATGGGAAGTGGTGAAAACAAAACTCCCTACCTCTTACATACATCTTTTACAATTTATACCGTACATGTCAACATTGGACAAATGATTTTTAAGCATTGGTTAATAATACATGATTAATAATAATCTCTAATTTGTCTTTGCTAAAATTGATATAAAACCTGTAATAGGAAGATACTGTCTCATTCAAGAACTAGCTTAATGTATCTAGGCATTTCCTGAATTTATTGCTTTTGTGTGAAGCTTTTGACTTTTATTCATTCTCAGAATTAAAAAGAGAATTGTAAACAGTTATATTTCAAGAGGTTCTCTTGCCTTCATTTATGTAGGATCACTGTATGCATTGGGCCAATTTACATGACAATGTCAATGTCAAAACCTATTGGGTGTAGTACTCGTTATGTGCAAGGTAGTGTCCAGTCACTATTCTTCTTGACATTGCGAGCGGAGTGAAATGTGTGGTGTTCCGGATTGTTAATTTGTCTGTACTGACCTGGGCTGAGAAAATCTATTCCTTGGAGTTAGCAGAGAAATCATCAGTCTGCGAGGGCTGCTCACACAGTAGTTGTGATTTATCAGGCAACATATGTATACACATAGGTAAGCCTTTATTTTTTTCTATTCTTTAAAAGTAATGTTCATTAAGTATGCTCATTTTACCTCTATACATGTATTATTATGTATTTATATTGTTTAAATGTACCCTTTTACATTTAATATATATATATATATATATATATATATATATATATATATATATATATATATATATATTGTATATAAAAATAATATATAATATAATAATATAATGTTATACGCATTTTTCATAGACCGGTAAAAAGGTAAATTTAAACTCTCTCTCTCTCTCATTTTACCAGTTTATGAAAAATGCGTATAACATTATAATATTTTTATCTATTTAATGTATTGTATAAATAACATAGAAAACACATAAGTTAGATCTGCTTCTGAATACTATTGTGTGAAGGTTAACCCCAAGCAATATAATCCCTAAGAGGAACATGTCAATTTTTTTAACATTTTCATTTTGGGTAACTTTTCATGTTATGTCATATTATATTTTGTCTGCCTAAAAATCAATACAGCTGTAACTGCGTAATGCCTTTAGAATTTTTAATTGACTTTTTTTTCCATATCTGGCACAATAGAGAACCATAAGTAAACAGTTAAGACCAATCTTGTATTATATGTCTTACTTTATAAGTGAATACATTGCTTGCTGCAATTCTTACTTGCACCATGACAAGTAATTTACTAAACAACAATTACGCACTCCGATTAATGTGCCTACTTAATTTCTTTCAGCAGCTCATTAATCCTGGTTTATTTATTTTGCAAGAAATAAATAAAAGCCTTTGACTGAAATTGTCTGTATACACAGGGAACCTAATGGCTCAGATTACTCATTAATGCGCACAATGGGTGAAATAAAGCTTGTTTGGAATAATTAAGGTTAGATGTGTTATTTAATGACCACTTGTTAGAAGACTTAAGGCTTCTGTACAATCTAATGTTGGAAGCACATTTTGGCAAAATTGTCAGAAGTTGTACTGTTTAACTAATGTGTATTTAAATGGAAGAGGGAAAAAAAAGAAAGCACTCAGCATATTCTGCTGATTACATTGAAAGAATTGGTGTTGTGAGAGAGCAGGAGGCCTGGGAGTGTGCATGCTTCCTTCCACAATTTAGAGTGAAGTTTGTGGGTGGAAATCTGACAGGGTTACATTATGCATTGTTACCGAAGGTGACATTCTGCCTAAGTGGACAGGGCAGCTCTTTCATGCTTTTGTGATGCTTTATTGTTATTGGGAATCGCATAAGGGTGTCACTCTGGAATTTGCACAGCTGTTCAGAAAGTTATAATTTTATTACGCAAAAAAGTCCTGATATTCCTTATGCCATACGAGTCCCTTGTACAGTCACACACACACAAACCCCCGTGTCGTTATTTTTAATATATTATTGCTATTTTATCTGTAATTTTGACTTGTTTATATTAGAAAAATCTATAATATGGGCATAGTAAGGCTCCACTAACACATACATCTCTCTGGATATACACCGAACGTATAGCCTGATATATACAACCACACTCTATGCAGCTGCATATGCTAGCAATTAATTACTACTGTTAAATAACCGATATAGTGTAGTGTGTGGTGTTCTTTTTTTTTTTTTTCCAAAACCTCTTTTGTATTGAAATTGAAAAGTAAACTAAAAACAAGTACAATACTAAAACATATGCTATGTATGCTATGCATACATCTGCTGCCCTTATTGCAACATTTTCTTAAAGTGGTTGTCTCACTACATAAATTCATCATTTCTTAATCCTGTTTTCTCAGCTTAATTTTTTAATTCAGGGGCGTAAATACCGCCTTTACTAGCTTCTACTGGCCTGCAATGACAAGCTACTCAGGACTCGGGTCGCTATAGCAACTAGTGCCTGCAGCCAATGAGGCGAGATTAAACAGGTCTGTAACTATAGCGACCTGAGGAGCTAATGCAGCCCATACAAGAGGGGATATCTAGGAATAGTAGGAAACTGTTAACGGACACATATTACAAAGTGACTTGTTTCTGCAAGATATTTAACATAAAAAGCAATTCTTGTAGTGAGACAACCCCTTTAAAGATTTATTTTTTCTGCATTTTAAGTAAAAGAAAACGGTTTATGCCCTATAAAAGTCAATAGCTCCCTCACTGACATGCCGCAGTATCTGTAAGGACAAAGTTTTATGGTACCCAAAAGGATGCCATGAACGGAAGACGAAAACATGATGTGAATGAAGCCTAAGAAGCATTATGTGCTGCCTTGTTTATCTGCCACCTATACCCCATGGATGATCTGAGTTTGCTAATCGGCCACCATTTATGCAGTGTGTGACTCCATCCTGAGAATGCTGTTGGTGAACTAATTAAACTTTCCAAATACCTAACATTAGGATTTGTATCTAAAAAGAGCACTTCTATGACATAAACAAAATAACAAATGTGGTAGATAATGGAAGCATAAAAAGTACAATATATGGAAAAGATATTACAGTCACACTTTTTTCTAATCTGGAATCCAACAGTAGGCTATGTTCACACGGCTGATTTTGGGACGGATTTCAGTCCGTATTGCACGCCGTACTGAACTCAATCAGGCTGAAATCCATCCCAGGCATTATGGTAATCCACAGTTCTCCTAGAAAGTGACATGCACATTATCCCGGCGGAATACGCGTCGCGGATAATGGATGTCAATGGGGACGGTGAGCTGCCGGACCCCCGCCCCACCCCCGCTGCACGGCACACGCCGTAATTGCGGGGCGCTATCCATCCCGCAATTACGGCGTCAACACAGCCTAAGGATATTCTATTTTATTTGCTTCTGTCTAGGAACTGATAATTCTAAATGGTCACAGATGAGAAGACTGAACAAATATAACTATGTGCTAATAAAAATGGTGTTACAATCTATTGTATTTTAAGATTCTAAACTTGTGCAAATAACATTCATACTCTTTAACACAGCTGTCAGAATATTTGGGCATCTGACACCAATTATCTTATTAATATTTATTCTATACATTTATATAATGTCTTTATATTCCACAGAGATTGTCATCATTCATATTGGTTCCTCTCTCCATTGGGGCTCACAGTCTAAATTCCAGTTTAACCTACCAGCATGGTTTTTGGAGTGTAGGGGAAGCTGGAGTACCTGGATAAGGACATTAAAATGGAATTGCCCATGGCAGATTCCTAGTAACTTTTTACTTCTAGTAAGAACATACTAAGCAGGTGTCCTATTGTCCTCTTTTAAAGATTTGAACAAGTTCCCTATACAGCAGCACATTTCTTAACCTTACATAGAAAGTGGTGTTGTACTTCGGATTTGGGTCAGAGTCAAATTCAATCCAAATTTGAGCAATTTGATAGTGGTTGTTCCAAACTGATTGCAGGCATAAATTGGCAAAAAAATGACTGGAACCCTAAGCCAAAGTTGGGGTTTGGGTTTTTTACTTGGTGTGACATCACTTCTGCTCTGACATCACAGTAGAGAAACCCTAAGGTGAAGTCAAAACGGAAGTGACCTTGGGGAGAGGGCAGTGTCAGATGGGACTGGAGATAATGGAATTAACTATTACAAACCAGTAAAAAAAAAACTGTAGCCCTAACCTTGGGTTAGGAATATGGTTACATTTGTGCCAGGGTCACAGTACAAAAAAAATTGGGGACATGACATCCCAAACTCAAAGTTTAGTCAAATCAGTATTTTAGCAACACTAATAACTGCTCTGCCTCTAGGGGTAAAATCCTGTTTCTTTTTTTTTAACCATTCCAGATACAACTGTTCTTCTGCCAGTGCATGCCATCAAGTTATGCTAGACTATGTGCACTCTTATTTTTCTGGGCAATCTAAGGTGTCAAACTCAATTTCGCCAAGGGCCAAATCAGCATTATGATTGCCTTCAAAGGGTCATTGCAGGGTCCCTTAGGTGCCTGTGAGTTGCTGAACAGAATGGTGTAAAGAAGCATGCTGGAGGTCTGATTGCAAGATGGCATTGGCTTCTAATGCTGGTGCTGTGTCTTTCTATATCCAGACCTTGCCCATTACTGCCCACTGTATCTAAGTTCTTGAGGGCCACACACAATGATGTAGTGGGCCTATAGGGCCTTTAGTTTGATATGTGGTGTAAAGTGGACTTTTGGTTATCATAGCACAACACGTTTATCACCAATTGCATAAGGCGTTAGGGCCTGGCCAGGTTTGCCACATACAAAGGTTTCTAGAAAACAAAAAAAATCAAATCTGCCAACAGTCTTGATTTTAATAGGAATCTGGAAATGGAGAATTCTGACATCCTTAATATAATAAAAAAGGTAGGAAATTCTCCTTTGCCGCAATAAGAAATGAGATAATAGAAAGGTTTTGTGGTAATTATTTGACTACAATGTGGAAAATCTGCAATCCAGTAAAAAATGTACGTAACACGTTCCATGTGGAACCACCAAAGTAGTTGTAAAATCACTTCCTAAAGTTCTCATTTCTTTCTGTGAAACTGTGGTTACAGCAGCTTACGTGACATTTATTTTCTTCAGTGCTAGCTACTTGGCTGTGTTTTAGTTATGTTATTCTGTTTAGCTGCATGGTAGTGTATACTCCAAAGACTCAAGGGTATTTTCTCTCTCATCAATACTCCATGCTGCTTTACTGTTTTATTCTTTCTCATGCTATACAATGCAACGGTTTGCTTAGATTAGTTGCTGTATAAACATAGGGCATGTGCAACGGATTTCACTTACAGCAAAGATGAAAAGCAACGAAAACCACTAAATGCAATTGAGGACAGACTTACCTTTATCTTCATATAAAAGCATATGTAAAGTTTAGATTTGAGAGTGGCTCACCTGAGCAATTTGGGAGAATCCTCTAAATTGGTCCAAGAATGCAGGTAAAATGGCTAAAAGAAAACATGGAAACTTTTCCTGCTACATTCACAAAACAGACTTTCAGCGTTAAAAGCAAAATCCAGCCAGCGTCGGGCCCACAGGTGGAGTTAACTCTAGGGGTCCACCAGTTGAGCTGTTTCTGAGTCCACTGGTGGAGTTAATTTTAAGGGCCCATCCTACAGCTACTGTGAATGACTGTACATGCCTCATATACGCCGCCTCTTGCTTTTTGCCTCTTTCTCTGCTTTTTTGCCTTTTCTGAGTATATAAATGAAGTTAACCCCTTAAGGACCCGGCGTTTATTTTTGGGTGACACGTTCGTTTTTCCCTCCTCGCCTTCTGAAAGCCATAACTTTTTATTTTTCCACCTACATAGACACATGAGGGCTTTTATTTTGCGGGACAAGATGTACTTTCTAATGGTGTTATTCACTATATTATAGAATATACTGGGAAACCGCAAAAAAATTCCAAGTGGGACAAATTGTGAAAAATGTTTTATTTTCGCCCTGTTTGCGGGGGTTTTGCTTTTACGCCGTTCAATCTTAGGTAAATATAATGTGTTATCTGTATTCTACAGGTTGTTACGCATCCGACAATACCAATCATGTAGGGTTTCTGTTATGTTTTGGTACCGTAAAAACATTCCAAACATTTTCTATTTTTGAAATTTGCTCCTCAGCGCAGTTTTGTGCGACCAATAACTTTTTTGTACTTACACCTACGGACGTCAGTGAGGGGGCATTTTTTGCGGGCTGAAGTGTACTTTTTATCGCTAGCCGTTTGGAATGGATGCGACTTTTTTTAATCATTTTTATTCCATTTTTTGAGTGACGTAAAATGACCAAAACACGCAATTTTGGCGTTTCGAACTTTTTTTCTTCTACGGTGTTCAGCATACAGGATAAATGATGTTATATTTCTATAGATCGGACTTTTTCGGACGCGGCGATACCAAATATGTGTAATTTTTTTATTATTTTAATGACTTTATTTGTAAAATTGGGAAAGGGGGGTGATTTGAACTTTTAATACTTTATTTTTTTTTGTACTTTAAAACTTTATTTATTTATTTATTTTTACTGTAAAATTTAGTCCCCCTATGGTGCTTGACCACTAGGGGGCGCGATTGTTAATACAACCTAATGCATTGCATAGGCAATGCATTAGGGTGTACAAAGATGGCGGTTTCCCCACTTCCTGTCTGCGGACGGAAGTGGGGCAAACCGCCAGTGTAAGTGACGGGAGCCTTCACAGGGCTCCCCACCACCGTGTCCGGTCATCGGATCGGCGCAGCATAGCTGCGCCTATGCCGATGACCGTAACGATCGGTGCGCAGCACCGATCAGCGTTCATTCAGACGCCGCGGCCATCTTTGCCGCGGTGTCTGATGGGTTAAACTGTTACTGCCGGGTGTTAGCGCCGATTAGCCGCTAACACCCGGTGGCTGTGTGGGGGGGTGCGGAGCGATCCCCCTGCAAAGCCCCTTAGCGGCCCTGGGTCGTTAAGGGGTGAAAAAACAACTCCAGGTCAGCCATGCTCAGGGGTCCACCAGGGGTTTCCCTTATTCCAGGGGCGTAACTAGACACTGCCGGGCCCCATAGCAAACTGTTCCATGGGGCCCTCCTCTCCCCCCCCCCCCCCCGTCCATAAAAAAAATTAAAAATTATCACATGTTCTGTCAAGAATAACGGAAAAAACAGGGTACACCAGACACTTTCCGCACATGCCAGTCATACGCCAGACACATCCTGCACACGCCGGTCACATCCCGCACACGCCAGACACATCCCGCACACGCAGGTCACACGCCGGACACATCCTGCACACGTCAGACACCCATGTAAACACACTCATGTACACACATGCAGACACATACACACTCATGTATGCACATGCAGACACGTACACACTCATGTACGCACAAATAGACACATACACACTCATGTACACACATACACACCCATGTACACATATGCAGACACATACACACCCATGTACACACATATACACACATATACATACACACAAAATGTACCTGATCACCATGCACAGCAGGTAATAGAGGAGGGGGGGTGGGGGCAGAACAGCAGGCAGCTTCCGTTTCCTGAGCTCCTGCACACTGCCGTGCCGAGAGTGCAACTCCCCCCTCCTCTCTGCCCCGACGTATTCACTGAGCTCCGCTGAGACTTCAGTCCAGAGAGCTGTGTGCAGGAAGGGGGCTGCACTGCAGGAGCTCTGATTACCGCTCCATACAGCAGCATATTACAGTGACCCTCTGAACTCTCTACTACCCCTCCCCAGGCTGGAAGTAGGAAGTATTTCTACTGCCGGGGGCCGCCCCCTGCACGGCGCTGCCCTGGCGATAGCTACGGCTCTGGCAGCTCCCGCAGCTCCGCCGGCAGCGAACTGTTATGTTCACTGTCGGCGGGCGCAGGACCCGAACTACCGGGGGAGGAGACGTGGGAGCAGCTCCCTGGGGGCACGGGCCTCCTACTGTCCCGGGCCCCGTGGCAGCTGCTACATCTGCTACCCCGGTAGTTCCGCCCCTGCCTTATTCCCCTGTGGGCCAGTCCAAGCCTGACTCCAGCTACATATGTTCCACTCCTGCTGTAAAGATAGTGGAAATGTGGTGACCTGAAGAATTATTTTACTTCAAAAGATTGTGGTTGTTAAACAGCATATTCCTAATAACCAGATTTCTCAGCGTAGTACCAATGAATGTAGTGTCTGACAATGTTTGACAGCAGTCCTATGACTTCCCTCAAATCAGGTTGTGGCAATGCCAGTACTTAAAGCTCCTGGGTACCTGTGCAAAGTCTGCAACTGGGCCTCCAACTACCACAAGTCATTTATAATACTGGTGTCTTCTTATGTGGCAGTGAGGCCTTATGCCTCCCTCAGGCATCAGGGCCTGGATGAAAAGTTACCTTTTAACCCCTATAGCTATACCCTAATGTAGCATTATTAAAAGACATATTAATGCAATAAGGATTTCTTTGTCTAATGATCCTAGCATGGCAAAACTGTGCAACGATAGTGTTTGCTACCTACTAATTGAAAAAGATGTTTGTGTGTGTATATATGTGTATGTGTGTGTGTGTTGCATCTACTCTTCAATGTTTTGGCAAGTAAAAGCTAACCTACTACTTCTTTCCGAGCTGCCCTACTTGTATCCACTTTTTCCTGTTGATCAGCTCTTCCCTAGCTGCCCTACTTGTACCCACTTTTTCCTGTTGATCAGCTCTTCCCGAGCTGCCCCACTTGTACCCACTTTTTCCTGTTGATCAGCTCTTCCCTAGCTGCCCTACTTGTATCCACTTTTTCCTGTTGATCAGTTCTTCCCGAGCTGCCCTACTTGTACCCACTCTTTCCTGTTGATCAGCTCTTCCCGAGCTGCCCTACTTGTACCCACTTTTTCCTGTTGATCAGCTCTTCCCTAGCTGCCCTACTTGTACCCACTTTTTCCTGTTGAGCAGCTCTTCCCGAGCTGCCCTACTTGTACCCACTTTTTCCTGTTGATCAGCTCTTCCCGAGCTGCCCTACTTGTACCCACTTTTTCCTGTTGATCAGCTCTTCCCTAGCTGCCCTACTTGTACCCACTTTTTCCTGTTGATCAGCTCTTCCCTAGCTGCCCTACTTGTACCCACTTTTTCCTGTTGATCAGCTCTTCCCGAGCTGCCCTACTTGTACCCACTATTTCCTGTTGATCAGCTCTTCCCTAGCTGCCCTACTTGTACCCACTTTTTCCTGTTGATCAGCTCTTCCCGAGCTGCCCTACTTGTACCCACTTTTTCCTGTTGATCAGCTCTTCCCTAGCTGCCCTACTTGTACCCACTTTTTCCTGTTGATAGGCCATTAATTTCTCCCTAGACCTGCTTAGCCTGGCCGGTCAGGAAAGTGTCTCTCTTTTATTTTGTCCTCATTTCAATTCACTCCAAACCATTTCAAGCTGCTGTTTAGTTAAAAGCACAACAAAATCTTATAAATTCTCCATGACAGAGTTTTTCTAAATGTTTCCTCTAATTTCATTGTCAATGTCATGATAAAAAGTATAGAGCTGCAAAGAAGTTTTTCAAGACCAACGCTAAGCAGCTTGGGCATCTTCACATCTACATAAAGGCGATGTGAAGCTGAATGCCAACTGCAATGCCCTTACTTTGTCTCATAAGATTAAGCCAGGGCAGAGAAACAACTGAGATTGAGATTTGTTTTTGTGAAATAAAAAGGAAACATTTGTGACTGCAACCATTGATTAATTACCATGCAACTAATCCTTTGGGAGGGTGTGACACTGGAGCTCCAACAACAAAAGCATGATGTTTAACATGCATTACATGTGTGGGCGCATTGCATCCCTTTCAGTGAACCAGTCAGCCCCAGTGTGAACGGTGAGTGCTTTACTCAATATAGCATGATCATGTAATCTTATTATACCTTACAAAAAAAAACTTGATTTATAAGTGCAAGAATCCCTGTAAACTATTTAACACTGGAAAAAAAAATTGCAGTCAAACATTTAAAGGAGTAATCTGGCCTCTTCCTTTTGCTGCTTAGAAAAACATGGGATAATGGTCCCACAATCTGGCAATGGATGGGATGTTGTGATAACAACATGTTGGAACGCCACTTTGAGGTTACACAACGTGGTAAGCAGCACAGTCAGTTTGGTTATTAGCAGGCAGACATATTTATCTCCTAAAGGACCAATACTGCCCGGCCAGCTTCAATGCCTCTGTGCGAGAAAGAAAGAGATAAAAGGTGTATCCATACGGGATGGATTTGCTGCAGATTTTGTTGCAGTTTTTTTCAGATTTTCTGTGATTTTTTTTTACATGACTTCAATGGAAGAAGGCATATCTGTGCTCACATTTGCAGCTAAACATTGACAACAATATAACAATATCCACAGTACAATCTGCAGCAAATCCACAATGTAATCTGAACTAAAATCTGCAGCAAATCTGTCCGGTGTGCATTCACCCAAACTTTGGTGTCACCGCCATACAGTGATTTCATTTCATTTAAAAGAGACCCTGTCACATAGGTTATGCCACCCTTACTGAGGACAGCACAAGCTAGTGTCAGACCTGCTGTTTCCAGCGCTGTGTCCCTTATTCTGTAAGATGCTGTCGTTTAATGCTCAAATCTTCCTTTTTTCAGCCGGAAAAGAGTCCGGCTTATTCATGAAGAGAGTCCGTTTAATTCATGACCCACCCACCTCACAACTGATTAAAGGGAATCTGTCGCCAATTTATTTTTTTACTTATTAAAACAAGACCCTCATCCATATTCTTTTCTTTTTGGCTGTTTTTATTTTCTGTTTGTAGATTTCTCAATTCAGTCGTCTACATATGATTGTGGGGACAGCATTCTTGCTTGCACTACTTTAACAGCAGTCAGAGAAATGCTTTACGTCAGCTTCATGCACATAGAAGCCTGTGGACTGGATCAGTCACATTGAGAGTTTTCTAGGCATGCTCTGTGACCTCTGAAGAAATCAGTGTGCAGAGAAAAGGACAAGGTGAAATGTGAGATCTCCTATTGTGACTGGTGGATCCTGTGTTATCTATACACATTAATGTCACTTTTCAGTGTAACCCTGCTTGTGCTGATAATAAGCAGACTACTGAAAATCTCTCTCTACAGAACAAGAAGGGGTCAAAACTTTATTTAGGCCTATTTGGCCAAAGTGAAAACTGCAGGACATAAGAATTTTTTAAAAATATTAAAAGTGCTATGGAAAATTAAAACAAAACAAACACAAGTTTTTAAAACATGAAACATAAAAACATGAGTTAAAAAATATGCCATTTTTGTTGACACATTCCCTTCAACCTATTACTTTGAATAGGTAGAAACATGTGAATAACTGTCAAGTGGGCAGGGCTAGCCTTAGGTGGGAAGGACTAACACCTGCTCATGAATAAGCTGGACTCTTTTCTGGCTGGAAACTGCCAGATTTGAGCATTAAATACTCAAAAACTACAGCATCTTACAGAATAAGGGACACAGTGCTGGAAGTGGCAAGTCTGTCACTAACTTGTCCTGTCCTCAGCAAGGGGGGGCATAAACTAAGTGACAGGTTCCCTTTAAGAAGGCAGGACAGGGGGATAAAATAAAAATGACATAGCAAACAAATGTCAGTTTTGTTATCCGGAACCTACTAAATTATGTAAGGTGCTTAAGAACTATGAACATCTATGAACATAAAAAATATTTTTCACAGTCAGTAGTTACCTTGCCCTATGGAAACAGTTGCACTAAGTTTCAGACTGCATTTTCTATTGTTTCATTAATTACTAATCCTCTTTATATGGTGTTTATAAGTTGCTTGTAGTTTCATATTCTTCTCATGTGGCATGACTTCCCAATAATATATGCTGGTTGTGAGTGCTGGATGCTGCTGACATTATAAGCCATTGCATATATGCACAGCTCCAGTCCTGTACTGTTATTTTTTTCTACAGCCTATGGATTTTTTTCTCCCTTATGCTGACAGACACTGATGCTGAGGCGTATGTAATGCCCTCCCCTGCAGAGTTTGCAATGGGTGCGTCCTTTTCTTTTAAAACTCTTGACAGTTTCAGTGGTCTCTATTCTCTCCCATTGCAGACTGCTCTGTGTGTGCATTCTTCCCTATCTATAAACTAATACACAGTCGAGTCCCATTATTATGACCTCTTCCTCTTTTGTCATTGGCATCAAATTGCTCTAGTGTATTCCTCAATGCAAAGTTTTAAAGCACAGGAAAAGGCTCAAAAAGGGAAGACAGGGCAGCGTGGTTTTTAGCCCAAAAACCCAAAAAGGGGGGGGGGGGGGGGAAACAAAAAAACTAATTATTAATCCATTAAATTTGGAGGGGGTAAAGGGGCCCCCCTTTTTCCCTTTGGGGGTTTTTTATTTTAGAGTATGGCTAAGGCTTTTTGAAAAAAACATCCCGTGGGGAACCCATTTTTGACCTTCACTTTCATATTAAGGGTTTTTAAAAAATTAAATTTTTTTTTAAATTTTGGATGCTGGAAAACCCCCCCCTTTTGGGTTTTTGGACTTTTTAATTTAGATTGTGGGGAATTGCCATCCTTTTTGAAGGTGTTTTTGAGTCCCAAACAAAACAGGCTCAAGTGGAGCAGCTTGCCCAAACAAAAAAAAAACCATGCATTTTAACCAGATGTTTTGTCTAAAATAATTTTCCCAAAAAAAACCCCTATGTTTTTGGGCCCTCCAAAGCGGGACGAAATGATCTGTCCCACCTCAAAAAAAGGGAAGTTTTTATAGGCGGAAAAGGCTTAAAATTTTTTTGGTTTTAGAAATTTGAAGGCGGGGCATTGGTTTGATCCAAAAAAAAAAGGAAAAAAAAAAAAGGAAAAAAAAAATTTCCGTCTTTTGAGGATTTCACATTTTTGCTTCATTAAAAGATGGAAAAAAAACACCCAAAAAACCATTGCGGTTGTGGTTGAGGGCCCTAGTGAAAAATTTTTGAACTTTAAATTTAAAACCTTTTTTCCCTTTCAAAAAAAAAAATTTTGTTAGGCCCCCTAAAAAAGGGATCCAATGGCATATTTTTTAAAGGAAAAAAAAATATTTTTAACCCATCTTTTTACATTTTTTTTAAAATATGTAAAAAGTGGTTAAAAATTTTACACACAAAAACCCTACCAAAATCCCTCCCTACAAAAATTTATAGCTTTTAAAACCAGAAAAAAAATTTTTTAATACCACTGTTAAAGTAAAAAATTATTCCTTTTTTCCCTTGGAAATAAAACAAAAGATTTGATATAAAATCGTTTTACCTTTGATTCTATTAAAAAGTTGGAAAATTGACAACCTTTATCGCTAAGGAATAACTGTTTAATGATTTATAATAAATAAACAAAAAAAAAAATTTTAAAACCATAATCTGCCCTTTATATGGTAGATCCCAAGTTTTACACAGGCGCAAAGATTTGGGAAAATAAATAGAAAACTTAATTCCAGTGACCCCCCTGTCTTGGCTTCTTTTTTTTAAATTATCATTCACTTTTTAAGTCTTTTCCATTGGGCCAGATCAATGAACCCTTTGAACGGGTTCCACCCCCAAAAATTTTTTGGGATCAGCAAATTTCTAAAATTTTTCCAATTACGAAAACTCCCGGGTTTCCTGCGGGCTGCCCCAATTGGGTGACCATTTTTTTGCCCTTGTACTGTCCCCCCAAGATAATGTAATTACGACATCATTAATCATCAAGATTTTTTAAAAAATAAAAAAAATTTTGCCATTCAGGGAGTTGAATTTGTTTTAGTTATACCCTAAATAATAGGCCCAAAGATACAGAGCCTGTATTATGTTTAGAATACGATCTGTGGCCAGAGGATAAAGTCTACAGTGAAACATAAGAATGGCTGCATATACAGTGCTTTGATTTTTTTAGTGTCAAAATAAAACTTTTTTCCTCCATTGGCTCCTGTAGAATTTTTAAAATGCCAGGAAAAAAAGGCAAGAACAAAATGTCACGAGAAAAAAAATTCCCAAAGTGAAAAAAAAAATTTTTTTTAAACAATGTTTTTTATAGTGTTTTTTGTGATTTGGTTCAAAGGAACTTGAAAAAAAAAATTTGGGTTGGGAAAATAAACCCCAATTTTTTTAAATTATTTTTTTACCCTTTAAAAATAACCACAACGGTAACCGCCCAACTTTAAGCTGAGGTTATACATCTTTTTGGGGTTTTTTTTAGGTCTTTTTAGGGTTACCTTACTTTTCTGTGGTGCTTCTGGGTCCAGTGATGCTGTCCATCTTGTGCTCTGGAAAAGTAAGGTTAAAAAGACTTAAAAATTCTAACTTCAACCCTAATTTAGGATTACAGCTAAGGACAGAGATGATTTTTGGCAAATTATACCAAAATTCGATTTGGGCCAACATGAAACAAAGCCAGATTTTTTTTTTTTTTTTTCACAGTAGTAGCAGAATCTGTCAAATTCTAAAACCTTAAATTTACATACAACTAGAATATCAAACTATGGAAGTGGAAGCATCTGTAAGATCATATACATCTAGGAATATAAGCCTATAGGACAACAACCAACACTAAGGTTTTCATCGCTCTTTCCCCCAAATTATGTAGACAATGGGAGCAGAAAGGAATCATTGTTATATTTATTGGGTGTGCATGTCCTGTGACAAGCTGACAATTAATATCACTTGTAAAACAGAAGGCTCATTATTAACTCTGCCTCATTATGGCTGTTCAGGTTCTGTGATATCATTCAATGGGGTTTCCCCATTATCTGTGCCTGACAGGTAGGCCTCATCACTCAAGTCAATTGGGTTCCATCAAGCATCTGTCACACAAAGATTATATATTTTTTTTCCTAACACATTCTCAGATGCAACGAAACATATGTAAATGGATGACTGCAGTAGAACAATCTAGAAACAATCTACAGATAATCTATGGATATAAATACATCAGCTAACAGAGTTTTATACTGGAAGCAATTAAAAGGGCATTAAGAGGATGTCACCATGAATTAACTATTATGAAGTGACAATGTACAGTATATTGGCTGAATGGATCAGTAATCTTGTATTATGGAACGATCCCTCTTTTTCACTATAAAATTAAAATGTATTTTTTATACTTTTTTACCTCAGTCCCTAGAAAATAAGCAGAAATGTCCTGTTTGTTATCATGTAAAATAAAATGAATGGATGCACAATTTGATCAAAATCTAAAAGCTTACATTTTATGCATGTAGAGAGGATAACAGTAGATTTTCACATATACTGCTCTGAAAGCAAGTAAAATTATTGAGGGCAGAAAACTAAATTTTAGATGTTTCATGAGTTTAATGTTTGTTTGATTTATGGTGCCTACTGTGTGCAACTGCATTTAGGGCCTAATGTATGAAAACTGTCTAGGTCTAAAATTCACTTTGTTGCCCATAGCAACCAATCAGAGCGCCCCTTTTTTCCCCCAGAGCACTTATGAAATGAAAGGTGCGCTCTGAGGGGTTTTGTTGGGCAAAAAAAAGTGAATTTTGACCCTAGACCAATTTTCATAATGTGGCCCTTGTGTTGAAAAAAATTTGCATTTTCATTCCCTTAGTGTGCACCAATGTTCTTGTCAGTTGCAATGGAAGAGCAGGGTAACTCTGGTCTTTTTATGATGCATATGATGTAGCATCCTGTTGCCATAGACAACAACATATGAAAAAAAATTAATATTGCTCAATAGGATAGAAAAATCAGACACCATTCAACTGGATAACGACGTAGAAACAAGCTGACATTTTTAACCAACATAGAAGTCCACTGAAAATCTACAGATCCATTAATAGATGCATTTGAAGAAAGAAAATCAAAATCGTTTTTGAAGTGGTAATACTGTAAAAATGGTAGCTTGTTAAAAAAACCGGCCGCAAACTTTTTTTTAAAACATTGCGCTTGTTCATTTTTCCCACCCGTTTTCAGTGGAATTATGAACAAGGTGTGTGAAGGGGGAGGGCTTTTTCTGCTAAACGCGGGGGGGAAAAAACCGCCCCCCCGGGGGGCCTGGTGCACGGGGACGCGCCTTAGTCAGAATCCAGGACCAGACTGAACACCAATTCAGTTAATAAGGGGTGTCCAAAGCGCCTATCCATATAAATGCAACACGATTTGTCTCTTCTATAAAGGGGGTCCCTTAAAAAGTTTTTGGTGTACATTGAACTGGATGAAGAAAATTTTCTGTTTTTTTCTCTTGCAGAAAAAATCTCAATATACTTTGAATAAAATGAAAGTCATGCAGAGGTACAGTAGAGGCCTCATGTATCTACTACATCTCAAACAGTTGTAATATCATTGTACAAATGATTGCACACTTACCAGACTGTGCTAAATAACACTCATTCATTGTGCTATTTTATATAAAGATAGTTGTAATATGGCTGTGTGAATGCACTATAGTTCTGGTTGAGCATATCCAAGTTTGAAAACAGCTATTAGTGGAGCTCAACCAATTTGCCATGTTCAAATAAAATAACCTTCAAGTTTAGAACTTACCTGATTGTGCTAAATGACACTACTCATTCAATGTACTGTTTT
The DNA here is from genome assembly GCA_025379985.1 of Phyllomedusa bahiana. NCBI lineage: Eukaryota > Metazoa > Chordata > Amphibia > Anura > Hylidae > Phyllomedusa > Phyllomedusa bahiana. Next base: position 19,335 of record JAODAL010031036.1, on the reverse strand, counting down.
ATATAAATAGTTGTAATATAGCTGTGTAAGTTGTAATTCTGGTTTTGCATCTCTTAGGACATCCCAAGTTGAGAACAGCTTTTAGTGTAGCACAACCAGTTTGCAATGTTAAAATTAAATGTAACCTTCACATGTACATTTTACCTGATTCTGCTAGATGACACTACTAATTCATTGTTCTATAGAAAATGAGTTGTAATATGGCTTTGTGAATAAACTGTAATTCTGGTTGTGCATCTCTTAGGACATCACAAGATGAGAACAGCTATAAGTGTAGCACAACCACTTTGCAATGTTAAAATTAAAAAGAACCTTCACATTTAGATTTCACCTGACTGTGCTAGATGACACTACTCATTTACTGTGCTATTTTATATGAAGAGAGTTATAATATGGATGTGTGAATGATGTATAGTTCTGGTTGAGCACATCCTAGGGTAGCCCAGGTTGAGAACAGCCATTAGTGAAGCTCACCCAATTTGCAATTTTACAATGAAAAAATAATCTTCAGATGTAAATGTTACCTGATTGTGCTAAATGACACTACTCATTCATTGTGCTATTTTATATAAAGAGTTGTAATATGGCTGTGTAAGTTGTAATTCTGGTTGTGCATCTCTTAGGACATCCCAAGTTGAGAACAGCTATTAGTATAGCACAACCAGTTTGCAATGTTAAAATGAAATATAACTTTCACATGCACATTTTACCTGATTCTGCTAGAGGACACTACTAATTCATTGTGCTATTCTATAAAAAAGAGTTGTAATATGGCTTTGTGAATAAACTGTAATTCTGGTTGTGCATCTCTTTGGACTGCACAGGTTTAGAACAGCTTTCAGTGGAGCTCAACCAATTTGCAATGTTTCAATTAAAAAGAACCTTCACATTTAGATTTCACCTGACTGTGCTAGACGAGACTACTCATTTACTGTGCTATTTTATATGAAGAGAGTTATAATATGGTTGTGTGAATGACGTATAGTTCTGGTTGAGCACATCCTAAGGTAGCCCAGGTTGAGAACAGCCATTAGTGAAGCTCACCCAATTTGCAATTTTACAATGAAAAAATTATCTTCAGATGTAAATTTTACCTGATTGTGCTAAATGACACTACTCATTCATTGTGCTATTTTATATAAAGAGTTGTAATATGGCTGTGTAAGTTGTAATTCTGGTTGTGCATCTCTTAGGACATCCCAAGTTGAGAACAGCTTTCAGTGGAGCTCAACCAATTTGCAATGTTTCAATTAAAAAGAACCTTCACATTTAGATTTCACTGACTGGGGCTAGAGGGACACTACTCATTTATGTGCTAATTTATTTGAAGAGTTTTTATAATATGGCTGTGTGACGTATAGTTCTGGTTGAGCACATCCTAAGGTAGCCCAGGTTGAGTACAGCCATTAGTAGAGCTCAATCAATTTGCAATTTTACAATTAAAAATAATCTTCACATGTAAGTTTTACCTGACTGTGCTAGTTGACACTTGTCATTCATTGTGCTATTTTACATAGCAAGACTTACAGCCATCCTCATACCCACACGGGCATTAAATATTATAAAATTGTTAAGCAATGTCACAAGTGAATATACATAAACTTCTCTCTCAGAAGGCAATTAGGCTACTTAGTCAAAGTGACAGACGGCAACATGGACTAATTAAGGCCGGGATAATAAAGGCAGTGATGTAATGACATGTCTATTTGTCAGCTTTTTTACATAAAGTCTCATATATATGGAAAGGGGATTTTTTATTTGCTTTAAAAACAAACCCTTAGTAAAGGAAAGGGAATATATTTAAAATTTAAGAGATTATATTAAAGAGCATTTCCAGGTAAGCAGCATGTATACAAGGATAGAAACCTTACATAGGTTGTTCAAAAATCAAAAAGCCTTTTCAGATGTTAAGCTGAGGGCTTGAAGGGAATTATATCAATTTTTTTACAAATTAAATAAGATAAGGATAATAATTTTTATTTTTAGTGTTTTCTTTCCTGTGGTAGTAAACCAGTTCTTAGAGTTTTGAATAGGGTTACTCCAAAAATTTGGTGCGATAAGTGCCTAGGACAGCAGCAAAGCACTTTTTTTTAGTCCCCCCCCCCCAGCACTTTTTTTTGGGGGCGTTTCGGGGTGTGTCGCGCCTATTAGAGAAGTAAACCCATTTATGTTTCTTTGGGGCAAACTTTGGCGCAGAAAAGCTAGAAAGACAGCCCCAAGTTTGGGGTGGTGCCTGACCCTGGTTGTGTATTGGCACTAGAGGGCCCCTGTATGTTAAAACTGCAAAAAGAACAGGTTTACATTCTGGGCAGTCTTCTACCTTAACCCCTTACCCCCGGGATGCCAAAAAAGTAGTTAATGACCGAAATTTTTTTTTGTTTTTGCCCCCTTGCATTTAAAGTTGTAACTTTTTTTTTTTTAATTACGCAGTTGTACGAGGCCTCTTTTTATTTGGGGACAAGTTGTATGTCCGGTTCACCCCGCGGTTCCCTCCCTTTGGGGCCGTGGGCGTGTCTTCCCTTTCCCGTGTTTTCCCTGCCCTGTTGTTGCTTCCTGGGGTCTGTGTGTGCTCTGTTCCTCTTTGGGCGCGGCGCTACGGTTTCCTTTTTTTTAAGGGTTTAATTGTTTCTGTTATTTCCCTCTTTTTTGGGCCCCCTGCCTTAGAGGGGTTCCTGCCTCTGCTCTGGGTCAGTTCATTGCAGTCGTTGCTGTCTCAGGGGTTTCCCCATCTTGGGCCCTCCCAAGATCTAGGTTGCTTTTGGATATTTTAAACCCCCTGAGATGCTGGCCAGGTCTTTGTCTCTGAGCTCCGGGGACCCGCCCGTCCGTCTGTCTGGGGTTCCCCTGTACCCTGCTGTTTCCTGTCTGTTGGCTCTTTTTCCCCTGCCCGTTTTCCCGGGTCTTTTATGATGTTTCCCCGCCGGGTTCCTGCCGTTTTCCTGTGGTGCTATGGGGTCCTTTAACCCCTCTGTATCCTGCTGTACATGTTCTGTTTTCCTGTATTCCACCGCCTGGTTTTTGTTTTGGCACCCCGGCTGTCACCACAGGTAGCCACGTGGGGGTAGTTACCTGGGGGTCCCGCAGCCAAGTCCTCCAGCTTTGCGGCGGGCTCTGGCGAAGCCCGGGGCCCCTTAGACTCCACCCCGGGCGTGGTCCCCAGCTACCACCCTCCCCTGCGGTGATCACAGAGGTCCACACCTGGATGTCAGCGGTCGGCCCCCTCGGCATAACTGTCGGCCGCCCCGTTATAGTGTACTTTATGGGGGAATAGTTTAAGTTCACTTATAAATAATTGCAGATTTTTTTTTTTTTTTTTAAAAACAATTTGTTTTTTTTAATTTTTTTTACACCATTAACATTTCACCTTAATAACTCATTAGATTAATTCTACAGGTTTATGGTGTGTAAATCCCCTAATGTGTGTAGGTTTTTTTTTTTGTGGTAAATAAGCCCCAATTATTTTTTATTTAAATATTTTTTTTTATTTTATTTATTTTTTTATTCATTTTTTTTTAATTTTTTTGTTTTTTTTAATTTGTTTTTTTTAAAAACCAAGAAGGGAGAATGTTTTACTTTTTTTTTTTTTTTTTCCTTAGTAATGTATTGCTATTCTATTTGCTAATACATTATTTTCTGTGTCAATCTGACACAGGGAGTGATCGGAAAACAACAGGTGTCCCGGTCACTGGTTGTTACACAGACGTCCCCGGGGCCCTCTGAGTCCCCGGGTGACTTGCAGCCCTTCCCCGAGCTTGTCGGGTACCGGGGTTCAAAACCTTTACAGGGGGGAAAACCCTTTGATTTTCATGTGGTGACGATCCGCCGCATCAAAAGGTTAAAAACATGGGGGGGGGGGGGGGAGGGGCGGGGGTTCCCCCGCTTCCCAATGCTCGCAGGAGATGCTCTGGGACCAGGGCTGTGTAGTACAGCCCCGATCCCCCCCGCGCTGCGCGGTGTGGGTGCCGCAAAAATCGTGTCTGCAGCGACGTCAAAATACGTCGCTGCAGACAAACGACCCACACCAGCCGACGTCAAAAGTCGTGGGCGGTCGTTAAGGGGTTAAAGCGATTTAGAACTGGTCTATCAGTGCCAGAATTCATACATGTCGCCCTTAGTCCATAGGATTCTGTGAACAGGAACGGACTCATTGACTTCTATTGGAGAGTTTTATAGGCATGTTCTGTGACTATCACTTATTGTGAATGAGGAATCCTATATTATCAAAATGCTGATGTCATCTTTTATTGCAATCCTTCCCATGATGATAACAAGGATACTGCTGAGAAGTGATCTCTACAGAACAGGAAGTCCGATATTCTAGGCATAATGCCCAATTTTTTTTAAATATAGAAAGTGACGTGGAAAATTAAAAATAAAATCAACAACAATTCTTTACAAATATGTTTAACATAAGAACATGCCTTAAGGAAGAGGTTATTTTCTGGCAACACATTCCCTTTAAGCCCAAATTAGTAGCACAGCTTTACTTCTTTAGTAAAAGTAGATGCATAGTGTTCTGGTCCTAGGGTGATATGATCCACATCATACAAGTACAGGAAATACACTGCAGCAATACAGATTTTGTGTCGGAAACATTCTTTATTCAAGCCTTCCAGTAGGGGATGACACTTTGCAGATATTAAGAAAGAATATTCCCTTATCAAAATTTGGATTATTGCAGTCTATTTCCCGTTCTCTATTTCATATATTGTCACAGGGAACCAGTGTAGACAACCCTCTGTGTTCTGAACATAGCAGTACCACAGATCTTCTTATGTCATGTACTTAAAGGGGTGGTCGCACCATGCTGTTTTACAGAGCCACAGCCGGCTTCAGACTCACACTTCCTGGTCAGGCTGTGGTTGGTTCTATAACAGTAATTGGCATATCAGCTCCGCTATTCCTAGCAGTGACATGAGTGTAAGAGGTTTGTGAACTGTAGTGCACAAGGTTACACAGCTTTAAAGGGTTTAAGCTTGTTGGTAAGTTATGTAAGCAAGCTCCAGTGTTTTAAGATAAGGAACAGTTCAGGTAGGGGGTCATCATCCTGACCCCTACTTGCAGCATGTAAGAGCAGAGAGAAGTTGCTAGTAACTAGGGAAGCTTGTATACAAAAGCAGGAGATAAGATCTGCTCCTAACTCTGAATACGAGAAAACTCAGAACAACCATATATTTAGTAATAATCTTTATTTATCTTTGCCTAAATGTTTAATGCCATTCAATGAAACCGGAATACCCCTTCAAGTATTGAAGATCTTACTAACACTGACACATTGTAATGAACACTGTTTTGGGCAAGAGTAGGTCAGAATTATAACCAATCCCTATGATCAGAACAAAGGCACAGTGGAGCTCACCGAAGAACAAAGGTCCAATCATTCCAGTATCCAGCACAGCGACCTCCTTATGAGTTTGGCCTTACTTGGTACTGCAGCTCAGACCATTGAAGTGAATGGAGCTAAGAGTTTCTGAGCTGCAGTACCCTGTATGGGTGCATTGCTGTCCCTTCTTTCTGCTGAACAGTGGGGATTGTGAAGCCAGACCACTAGCATTCATATGCTGATGGCTTATCTAAGGATAGGCTTTCAATGTAATGTGCTAAAAAAAAATCAGTTCCATTATGTAATACAGCAAGATTAGTATAATCATAGGCTACACATATAACAAAAAAGCAATTAGAAAAAAGAAAAAGTTCTCATCTCACTTATATATTTTGCCCCTTATTTTAGAGTTTAGAAGGTGAAAGTGCAATTCATACTTGACAATTAGCTGCACATTACAGGCAATTTTATTGATAGGATCAATGTTCCATGTTTCAAGTGGCTTTGGTACTCAATACACTCTTTATTTTGTTCAAACAGAAGTTGACCATCAAAAGAGGGGAGCACTAGTGGTCTCACTGAATAGCTGACTCGTTGATTTCATATTGGATGACAGCCTAAAGTTTTACAAGTACATGATCAAATCAGAGAAATGTCATTTCAAATGCTGAAAACTGGAGATGAAAGGAATCCCCCTATCTATCAACACAGTGGTGCCATTCACATACCGGATCACTGCCTGATTTGTAAAAACAGTCACTTCTTGTCCTGAAGTGATTCAAAGACACAGCTGTTCTGGTCACATACAACATAGAAACTGAGCTGCAAGGTGGCCGAGTGCATACATAAATGTACAAATTTTACACATCCAAATTCCTAAGTTTAGTAAAGGTATCATCATTACATGTTATAGATAAAAATATATTAGCAGGCAAAAATGAAAAAAAAAAAACAAGGAAAATTTTACAGTATAAAATGGTGTAGGAGATTTGTTAACACCGGTACACCATACAAGAAGTGCGCCAAACCAACATGGTGGAATGTTTGGGACCAATCTGAAACTTAACCCCCTTTTTTCAGGATACATTTGTATTTGTCAGAAAATATGGCATGGGGGTGGGGAGCTATAAGTATGTTGTCCATGATTTTCAATTTATTTATGCAAGAAAATTTATTTTTGTTGCTTTGCATATGACTAGTGCAATGAAAGGTGACGATGGTGCCAACTATCATAACATCTATGATTTAATTTTCGTGATTGTTATTTGTGAACACGTAGTTCTGTTTGTTTATTCAGCATGCTGAGGGTCAAGGGTGATTTGTGAAATATAACTAGAATATATGCCTTAAAATATTATATACCTGTCGGGGGCAATATTATGACAGATATACAGTCCACCCCATCATATAACTAGGCCTGATTAGGAAGGGGTCTATTTTACTTTTTGCATTGGAAATTTACAATGCTTATGGCACCCCTGAATGATCAATGAATGTTTAAAATTTTAGACAGAATAAGACTGCAAGGCCCTCCAACATTGAAATACCTACATATACAGTACATACTAGAAAATTAAGACCTTTGATTATACAATTTCATCATGGGTTTACAGAGATGGGAATTGGTTATGACACCCAACACTGAATTTCTGGAGAAGGCTGCCCACTAACTAATGCTGGAAGAACTAGAAAAGGTTTAGCACCATAATAATTATTTAAATACCTCCCGAGCATTAACATTTACCAGTTCTATATTAAAGTTAAAGGAGTATTCCCACAACTGACATTTATCACCTATCCCCAGTCCACCATTCCTCCTCACTGTGATCAAGCTGGTGAGAAGAACATTATTGAAGTGGTGGGCAATCATGCGCACTGCTGCTCTATTTCAAAGTTATGGTACTGACAAAGATGGCGGAGCACAGAAATTGTCTATCTTCATCAATCTCAGGGAGCTGTGGTGTACATGCTGGGCTGCAGCTCTATTTAAACGTCCCTTCACTGCTTTGAAGCAGTGAAAAGGTAACAAGGGAAACAATTCTATCAATCAAGTTCCAGTTATCTGATATTTATCATCTATCATGTAGATAGGTCATAAATATCAACTGTAAGAATACCCCCCAAAGACAAGTTCACATTTCCTGCCAAGGCACATTAAAAAGAAAGTCCAACTAGGCAGCTTAGTTTGCCCTTGCCATTGCAGACTTAGAAATACAGGCAGTCCCCGACTTACACCGTTCCGACTTACAGCTGTCCCCTGGTTACAAATAAAGGCTTATGGGGAATGCTGGCACTTGTAGTTCCATGTTACACAGCAGAGAGTAGCTGTGGAACAACAAGTTCCAGCATGCCACAGCAGCACAGGAGGTGAAAATAAGGTGAAATTTTCTTAACGGGCACAGACAGCAAAACAAATATTAAAAAAACCTTCCTTGCACTACGCAAAACTGAAAAAAAACATTTTGTGCTGTAGTTAAATTTAATAAATCTTACTGTTCTGACTTATATACAAATTCAACTTAAGAACAAACCGACGGTCCCTATCCCGTTTGTAACCTGGGGACTGCCTGAAGTGTAAAAACAGTCTAGACCCATAAATTAATTCAAAATCAAAACCAAACCTCAGAATTTTCAGACCCTAGATTTCAAAATTATCACATTAGCATCAGGACATTGTGGTCTCAGGATATTTAAATATTAGGGACACAAATTCCAAGGCATATTGGACTGTCATTGAATATTCCATAAATTAGAGCTGTTGGACCTACAAATAAGTTACCTTTTTTAAAAGCACTATCTACTACTATTATGTATGGCAAGTGATACAGCTATACAGCTAGCAATGACACCACTATACAATGAGCAAATATCTAACTGTACATATGACAGTCATATGGATAATGAGCAAAACCCACTATACCAAGATAAACAGTATTAATATTAATACTATGCAAGCACCAAACAATACTGACAAACCATGACCACATATTACTACTACATAGTGACTCAATATTATTACCATATTGTTACTGAATAAAAAACACTTTACAAAGACCACTCTTACCTCCATACAGTGACCATATAATGGTAGATACCAGCTCTACACAGGCGCTCTGCAGACCATGTAGGTACAGTTATATCCAGTGACTCACAGGTGACATCTTCCCTGATTGCAGACGCTTTCTTTCCTTATCTTTGGAACATAGCCAAGACCACTTTGTATGCTTTTTCCCAGCGAAACACATTAATTTTAGGCTGTGCATACACTGACCTGATGAAGTAGGCCTTGTGAAGGTCAGTGAAACATGTTGTTTTAATCAAATGAAACATTACACAATTTAAAAGTAATAAATTACTATAATCTAAAAGGTTTTAGCGCTTCCAATTATCCTAAAATGATCGAAACCTAACTAGTTTGCCATCACTATTTTTATGTTTGTTCCGGGATTCCTGGTTTGAGGATCTTGTGCATTGAGGATCTGGAGCTGCTTCCTACAGTTACAGATTGGATATTTCATGCCTGATATGTGAGTTGTACCATAAACTTGTACAACATTGCCAGGTGATCGTGATTGATCGTATTGAATATCCTATTTATACAGGCTCACAAAGAGTGCGCTTTTTTCTCTCTTTTTTCTCTGTATCTGTGTTATATACCAGAGTACATCATTGAAAGTCCCCATTCAGTAATCATGTTACTCTTGCGCCCCCCACTCAGTAATCGTGTCGTCCTTATGCCCCTCCTAGTAATCATGTCACTTTTGTGCCCCTACTGAGTAATAGTAGGGGCTACTGGGAAAGAATGTCATATAGACCAGATGCCTAGTGCAGGGTCCGCTGAGACCAGAGGCCCCATTGCAGCATATATGACAGATTTTAATGAAACAGGCTTAGTAGTATGCATCCAAAATTACTAGTATCTTTTAGACAAGTAACTTAAAATTAGAAATAGTATAGTGGGTGCAACAAGCAGTCAGATGGATACTGTAATGGAAATGAACTACTGATTTATGTGAATAAGTATCTTGATTAATTGAATTTGTATGTGTGTATTGTCTTTAGTTAAATTGCTTTATGTGTTCAACATTTTTTACATATTTAGTGAAACCTACAATGAGGATAAGTATAGCTGACCAGGCCTTACACACATCACATCCATTTTGCTTTATCATTGCCGACATCATCTCCTCTTCCCCTTACTTTAAGTGTCTTTCAGTCTGATGTCTCTGACACGACAGGTTTATGCAATTTAGATTTAGTAAATGGAAAGTTTCTTCTATGTTTGTAATCTGTTTATTACACGTCTGTGTCTGTTATGACATACATTAATTTAAATTAGAAACTGTAGTACAGTTTCCACTCAAAAATAGCTACAACTAGATACTTAAAGAGACTTCCGCTTCATGAAAAATTTCATACACACTGTGTCATGGTTCATTTTAGATAAAAATAGTTTTAGGAAGTCTCAATTTAGCTCAGAATCAGTGAAGCAAGATATTCAAACCAAGAAAACCCATTGCACAAGCTTGTGAACAGTCTGATGCATTTCACAATGCAAGACCGTCATTTTCTCCAGACAAACCCCAAATACTACGAATAGGGTAGTTCTCATGGATTTATTTTAATTGCACAGAAAATTTCGACATGTAAAGTTAATAATTTAATTTTGTTTAAACTTTTTAAAAATTTTATATGGCCATAAACATATTTAAAAGCACATTTTCTAATACACACTGTTCAAAAAATTAAAGGGAACACTAAAATACTACATCCTAGCTCTCAATGAATGAAATATTCCAGTTGCAAATCTTTCTTCATTACATTGTGGAATGTGTTGCGAACAATAAAACATAAAAATAGTCAATGAAAATTAAACTTAATATCCCATGGAGGTCTGGTTTTGGAATGATACTCAAAATCAAATTGGAAAATCAAATTTTAGGCTGATCCAACTCCAGTGGAAATTCCTCAAGACAAGGAAATGAGGCTCAGTAGTGTGTGTGGCCTCCACGTACCTCTATGACCTCCCTACAACACCTGGACATGCTCTTGATGAGGCAGCAGATGTCCCCCTTAGGGATCTACCAGACCTGGATTAAAGCATCAGTCAACTCCTGCATAGCCTACAATGTGGCATTGGTGGATGGAACTAGACATGATGTCCCAGATGTGCTCGATTGGATTCAGATCTGGGGAATGGGCAGGCCAGTCCATAGCATTAATGCCTTCATCATGCAGGAACTGCTGACACACTTCACCCACATGAGGCCTAGCATTGTCATGCATCAGAAGGAAGCCAGGGCCTGCTGCACCTGCATATGGTCTCCCAATGGGTCTGAGGATCTCATCCTGACTAGAACATGGAGGGCTGTGCAGCCCTCCACAGAAATACCTTCCCACACCATTACTGACCCACTGCAAAACCAGTCACGCTGGAGGATGTTAAGGCAGCAGAATGTTCTCCATGGCGTCTCCAGACTCTGTCACATCTGTCACATGTCCTCAGTGTGAACCTGCTCTTATCCATGAAGAGCACAGGGCACCAATGTCGAATCTGCCAATGTTAGTGTTCTCTGGCAAATAAAAATAACCCAGGCTGTAAGCACAACAGTTGTGAATGCCGTGAACTCACCCCACTCTCCCCTGCTGAAGGTCATCTTGCAGGGCTTTAGCACTGCTCCTGCTTGCACAAAGGAGGAGGTGGCATTCCTGCTGCTGGGTTGTTGCCCTCCTACGGCCGCCTGCACATCTTCTCATGTACTGGCCTGTCTTCTGGTATCTGCTCCATGCTCTGGACACTGTGCTGACAGACACAGCTAACCTTCTTGCCACAGCTCACATTGATGTGCCATCCTGGATGAGAAGCACTACCTGAGCAACTTCTGTGGGTTGTAGACACCACCTCATGCTACCTCTAGGGGTGAGCGCAATCAGAAGATGCAAAAGTGACCAAAACAGCCAAAAAGGATGAGAACAGAGAAATGGTCAGTGGTCACCACCTGCAGAACCACTCCTTTATAGGGGTTATCTTGATAATTGCTTGTCATACCTGTTCTCTGTTCCATTTGTACAACAGCAAGAGAAATTGATTCACAATCAAGAAGTGTGATTGACTTGGAGTTAAATTGTGTTAAGTGTTCCCTTTATTTCTGTACAGCCAGGGTTTCTCTCCATTTGCTGTTATATCACTACAATAACGTCGCCACTAACCACACAATCATGGTGGTTGCACAATTGGCAGCATGTTACTGTAAAATTTTCTACAGCCCATTGTAGATGTTTTAATGACTATAGGCTCTTATAGGGAACAATGAGTATTTAACTGAAAGGATTGAGGTACTTGTAGTTCCCCAGACCATCAGATGACGTTTAACACATCCTACATTCCCTTATGGTTGATAAAAACATTAAAAAAGCAGTTTTTAGTCTTGAGAACAGACGGTTCCAGGGAATCATGATTAATTTATCTAAGTATATAAACGGCCCCTACAAAAAGTATGGGGGAACGTTATTTCATGTAAAACCCCCTCAAAAGACAAGGGGACATTCCCCTCGTCTGGAGAAAAAAAAGATTCAATCTCCAGAGCAGAAAAGCCATCTTCACCATGAGAACTGTGAATTTTTTTTAATAGCCTGCTGAAGTGCTTGTCACAGCAGGAACATGTGCGGGTTCCAAGAATTCTTGGATAACTACCTGAAACTAAAGATTGGTATTTCGTATGTAGCTGCATAAAATATCTGGCCCCCATCTAGAAAAAAAGGGGATCCGAAATAAACCCCCTTGAGAAAGGGGTTTTGTTGTTTTATAAGTTTCAAAGCTTTCATCATGGGGAAAAAAAGCTTAAAAAAACTCCTTATCTCCCTCCCTTCATCCAGATTTTTCCCACCTTTGGTTGGATTAGGTGGACATTTGTCTTTTTTCAACCATACGAACTATGAAGTGTGATCTGCACTTGAATTAAAAAATATTTAGACTAACTAGAAGTCAGAACTGGTCAGAGGTGCTGACAGGAATGTAATCACTACAGAGCTGGAGGGGGAGAGTGTGATACATGTGAACACATACACACTTGCAGTGTGTACATAGTCACTCACCACTGCTGGTTGCAAGAGTCTAGGTGATTTCATTATTGTGCACTGTTTTTACCCGTTCTGATAGAAGTTTTTTTGGTTTTTATAAATTTGCTAAATAGACATTTTCACCTGGTAAGAAGAATTACACTGATTTGATTGATTGCCTGAATGTGCAAAAAGGCCCCTCAAAGATTGCCCCGCAGCAGTCAAAAAAAAGTCTGCCAACTCTCTTTAATGTAGGGGTCCGGGGGTAAAGCTTTGAAACATTCCCCCTGCATCACAGGGTGCAGGAAGATGCCAATCCCTACAGCAGGCACACATTTTCCCCATAAAAAACCGATTGTTGGGGGGGATGTGATGCCCCCACCTTTTTTGGGTGATTAGGATCCAGTGTACAAAAAAACTGGGGATGCCACATTCCCACGAAATCCAGTTACAATAAGGGGAAGTGTGTACCTGCTGTGGTGGATTACACCAATACATATAAATTAAACCAGTTAATAGTTTGTCATGTAAAATATATTAAGGAGGGGAAAAAATGTTTTTTTTACCAGTTAAAAACTGTTTGGGTGACTGTTCCATACATAGCCTCTTAGCAGCAGAAATGAACGGGAGCAAGATACAGGGCTAAAGGTTCCCTGTCTGAGAATGTGATTGAAGGGTGTACAGGCAGGGCTCAACAGGCTAGGGATTAGGGGGTGGGTTTCAAAGAAGTCCTTGAGGAACTGTAATCCATTTTGGGAATGTAGGAAAGAGTGCTTTTGAACTATGACACTCCCCAAGCGGGAAAAGATTCACTGCAAAAATGGATCCAGAAAGGTGAAAAAGAAGCAAAAAAAAGAAACACATAAAAGGTGGGAACATCCACTTTTCAAGAACATAAAACAGCTTTAAATTAAAAATCTTAAAATCCCGGACAACCCTTTAAAAATTAAGATTCTAAAATATTTTTCCGCTCTCCCTGCTTAACTCAAATTGATAATATTTATTTATTTTAAAAATTATGCCTGGGATTAATATCCACCCACTGATACAGGGGTTTAAATTAGTCCGGAATAACAATGGTTTAAAAACTCCTTTCACAAATAATTGAAAAAGGTTTTTTTTTTTCCACAAAGACAGTCCCTGGTCAAATAAAAGCTGGTGTCACTGTTTCTACCGAGTAAGTTGAATCTGGGAAAAAATTTTTTCATAGTGTCCCCAAAAGGGAAATGTAAATTACAGAGGCCCTTCAAATAAAGAGCAATGTAATGCATAAACAAGTGAAGTCTACCTGGTCAAGAGCTGCATTCTAGCTCATAGAGTAAGATCCAGAGAAGGAGACGCCTTGTGTGATGTATATATGTTCTAAAATGGACAGGATTTGTCTTTCTAAGACAGTCATTTAAACCCTATTGGTGTAATGAATATTGTGCGCATATTTTTACTGATGTGGGTTTCAAATCCAAGGTGTATAAAAATATAAAAAGGGGCCAAAAACGGGGGTTTTCTAAATTTTCCTAAACCAACGCATAAAAGGCTAAACCAGATTACCCCAATTTCGGCAAAAATTTAAAAAGCTTTTTCCCCAAAAAAAATGTTGCCAGCACACTTCCCAGCTTACAGTAGCTGTATTTTTTACTTCTTTTATGTGCCTTGTCAAAAAAGGGTGCCCATGCCTTAATTGGCACATGGAGCTGGTAACGCTGGGCTGAGGAAAAGACCTCTTCGAAATTTTGCTCACCCATTTTTTTTAAATTTACACCTCTGATGTCTGTAGTTCCTACACTACAACATACATGAGAGTTGGGTCTAACATTCTGGTACCTGTGTGCGGAAAACACCATACCTGCATGTGGCCACTAATGGCCGGACTACTAGCAGCCACATGCGGGTTTGGTTTTGTCCACATGCCACTACCGGACCTTCCGAAACATTCTATTTAATTAGTCCTTCCTTAAGTTCTATTACAATTGTTTCCATTTGACTTTTTAGAATATTTTTCACATTGCTTTGTTGGCGGTTAAGATTTTTATTAAAACCATCACTTGGGAAAATTATTCGCGTAATAAATAATCAAAAGTAGGAAAAAGCTAGAGATCACCGCAACTGAAGATAGTTTTAAAGGGTTTTCAATTTTAAGTTAAAAAAATTCGCTATAAAAACACGAACTTTCTAAAATTCTTTCTACCTGTTCTACCATTTTAAAGACTTCTGTTTGCTGTAATTGAAAACCTGTTCAGACCCCATTACTATTCAAAGCAAAATGTCTGCTAAAATTGTATCCAGCCCACAAAATACCATGGTTGGCTAAGGCTGGTGTTTGTGCCGAAACGCATCCCATGTATGTTTGTGAAAACTCAATAAAGAAGTAGTATTAAAAAGCAAGAAGTTGTGTCAATAGTTTTGCTACAGCAGTAACTGAAATTTCAGCTCTGCTGTTCCTATCTGAGCCTGTCAGAAGAACATTAGTGATGGAGGGGTTTTTATAGTGGGGTACAAGGCTTCAGAGCTCTAAAGGGTTACAGTTTGTCAGGAAGAAGAAATGAGAGAAGAGAAGGAGAAGAAATGCTCTAGCTCTGAAATATAGCAAAATCAGGACAGCAATGTAGTTGGTAATAATCTTTATTTACTTTTGCCTACATGTTGAAAGCTAATCAGTTTGGTGAGAATACTCCTTAAAGGGGTTGTCTCACTACATTGATTTATCTCACCTCAGTCCTGTGTTCTTAGTTTCATTTGAATTCAGGGGCGTCATTACTGGCTTCTACTAGGCTGCAGTAGAAGTCAGGTCTGTAGCTATAGCAACCAGTGCTGTCAGCCTATCAGGATAGATCAAACAGGTCTGTAGCTATAGCGACCTGAGGAGCTGATGCAGCCCATACAAGAGGGGATATTTCAGAAGAGGTAGGAAACTGTTAATGGACATATATTGCAAAGTGACTTGTTTTTGTAAGATCTTTAATATAAAAAGCAGCAATCCTTATAGGGAGATAACCACTTGAAATTTCTAAGCTTGCTTCATCTAAAGGATGCAACTGTACATTGAGTTGTGTAAAATGCCGTAAAAACTGCACAGTTACATCCTTTTGCAGAGGGGTTAGAGTAAAGTATATATACTCAATTTCTAGATGTAAACAAGAATATTTCCATTCACTGACAACAAAACAGATCTTGAAAATAGTTAAGAACTTATATAACATTTGAGGAGACAGCATATTTTTTATAATTCTTTTTTCTTTTGAATATCTCACTTTGTCATTACAGAATAAGATATATACTGAGAGCCAGAAACTTATGTTGCACTTTACCTCAGTTGATTCATCCCTTTATAGATCATACCCTGCAATTTAAAGTAAAAAAATATCCTTGCCCAAGAAAGTAAAGTTTATACTGTTGTGTTAAATTTCTTGGATATGACACAGCATTTTTATTTTTTATGTCAACTGTACATTTGCAAATAAGACAAAAGAGGAAACTGGACAATGTTAAAAGGGTACCTGTGTTTAAAACTAGAATTTCATGTGTACTCCATTAGAAAAGGTACCTTACATGTACCAACTAAGAGCATGTCCCCCACAGCACAGAGCAAATACCGGATGGATAATCAGACTGGTGTTTGCTCTGTATTGGAGCCGTGCACACGGCCACAGGGGGACGATTTTTCTCCGCTGTTTGCGGAGAAAAGCCCTCCCCCTTCGCATTGACATGTTCATGTTCCACCCGAAAACCGGGCGGAAGAATGAACATGTTCAATGTTTTTCGGACCGCCAGCGGTCTAAAAAAAAAACGTCCGGCGGAAAATCCGTGCAGTGGGGACCGCTGCACAGATTTTCCATTAAAGTCTATGATAAAGTTTGACAGCCGGTTTACAGTTAACTTTCAAAACCGCAAACTTTCTGTAAAACTGGCTGAAAAACCGGCCGTGGGACAGCCTTAAAAGAAATTTTTTTGCCCTTTTAAGTGATAATTGAACTTTTTTGTATTTTTGGGGCCCTCATGATATTCACTGTCAAACAAACATTTTTGTGTTAATGCAAACTATTATTAGAGATACAGGTAGTGTATAAACATTTTCTCCGATTTGGAAATTTTTTATAATCAAATTTTATTCAGAAAAAAACCAAATTTAAAGTTACATTTTTTTTATTTCATAAAAAAAAAAAATCAACCCCCTTTAAAATTGATGGGAGCCCCCAATCACAAAAACCTCATAGTTTTAAAAAGGCAAAAAAAGTAAAGGGGAGTTTTTACACGCTCCTTTTAGGGGCTATTCGGGAAAAAAAGCATGCAATACACCCTGAAACACATCCTGTAACTACAGTAATCATAGCTCTCATACAGCACTATAGTTAGCCTCCGTCTTCCCCAAAGCATATTGAGCGCCGGGAGAAAGATGTGACATGTCACTTCGTCCTGGTGTTTACACGTCAGGAATAATGGAAGTGAATGGGGCTACACTTAAGAAGTACACGCTGGCCAGTGCATACTTCTAAAACAACCGGTGTATTTGGTACCTTTTGAGCACAATACACCCTGTGAACAACTAAAAAGGAAAATTTCCGAAGTCCATTACTGTGTATAAAATAGCATGTTAAAAGGGAGATTTCTCAAAAACAAAATGGTCAAGGTTCACAAAAGTCAAGGCTGTGCAATATTTGGATGCTTGTGATCTATGGACCCTCTATCAGAACTACATTAAAAACAGGCATGATTCGGTCAGGCAAATCAATGCATGGGTTCAGGAATACTTCCAAAAATCATTTTCTTGAAAACAGTTTTTCTTACAAAACACAAATGCAAGTTAAAGCTCTGTCATGCAAAGAAGAAGCCATATCTCAATCCAGGAGTGCTGCTGTCTTCTCAGGACCAAAGCTTATTTAAAATGGACTGCTCTGTGTTCTGTTGTAAAGTAAATATGACAAGAGATTTCCAAATCATTGCATTTTTGTTTTCTTTAGATTTTACACAGCGTCCCAACTTTTTGGGAATTGGGGTTATTTTTATGCCACAAATCTTTGCAAAGTAATTGGATCTTTAGCCTCTGCAAACAATTCAACCTAATAAAATGTCTGGTTTCAAATGCTGGTTTTAAAACATTTGGTATGCTCAGTCTTAGGTTATATTCACATTTCATTTGTTGCAATCATCAACTCTACACATTTGACAGGGCGTGTTTTAAGGCACAAGCATGGGTGAGATACGGGATGGGCACCAAAAAATTTTGCCAAATTGCTGCTTCAGAAAATACCCTAGGACTATGTTGTTTTTGACTTGGATTTTGCATCAGTATTTGTAAACCAAAATCAGGATTGAAACCTACAAAGAACAGAATAATGGATAATCACTTCTGTGATTTTAACCTAAGCATGGCTTTGGGTTTTTGGGTTTTTTATCAGTACATTTTCCTAAGGGCAAAGCAAGACCTAAAGGAAAAAAAGCAATGTGTGCCTTTTTTATGTCCCTGTTGACCTCCTATTAATATTTTTGACCCGAAAAAAACATATGTGAGAATGCATCAAAAGCGCATGTTAGAATGCATCAAAAATGCATCTGAAAACATAATGGGCTTTATTTATAAAAACTGACCAAGTGTAAAACTTTTGTTGTTTAACACTAAAAACCAAGCTCAGCTGAATTTTTCCAAGCGTTTAAAAGTGAAGGGAGCCTGTTGGTTGCATGGCAAAAAAGGGTTTACTTTTAAAGTGTTTTTAAAATGAGGCCAACTTTTTTTTTACAAAAATGCAACCTACGAAACCATCTTAAGGCTGCGTCCACACAACAAAGGACAAAATACTTGTCGGATATAAATATTATAAAAAATTTTTCTGCATTTTCCAGAAATACATGAATTATGAACATGTTAAAAGTTTTTTTTTTTTTTTTTTTTGTTTTTTTTAAAAACGGTGGTAAAATCAGGTGTTGTAGGCATCCCCCAGGGTTTTGTTCAAACGGCTTATTTTGGGGTGCATTTCACTGCGTATTTTGAGGCGTACTGCGCTTAATACATTAGGAAATGCGCCCCATAATTAGGGTTAATCCTGGCTTCTCATAGAAACATGGAGATAAGTACATGTCATTTTTGACGAAGACGAGTAATGCAAATCAAAGGGGCTGGCGGGCTCCCGCCCCCCAGCTGCGGGGGTACGGTGTTTAGTGCGAGCTCCCAAACACGATTTTCCGCCGCCGGGCGAAACTACCGGGGAAAAGGGTTGCTACGGGGCCCCGGCCCTTTGGGGGCCCGGGGCACTGCTACCGCGTCCCCCTACCCCGGGAATGCCGCTCCTGGCCCGCCGAGTGAACTTAACATTTTATGCCTGGGGGGGACGCGGGGCCCCGGGGCATACTCCCCTTAACGCCCGGGGCCCCCCCCGGGGCCCCACGTTCAGAGGGATAGCTGGCGGAAACAGTACGGAGGCCGATGCTCCGCCTGTACTTCCCCCTGCCGGGCGCTTTGTGGTCACGTGGCGCCGCGGTGACTCACATCACCGCGCCACCCCGTGGGGAGAGGCCAGGGGCACAGCGGGGGGAGCGGCGCACGGGGGCGTGGGCCGAGGGGAAAGTTTTTCTTATTTTTCCACCCCATACCTGCCTATACCCCCCATATCCTGCTAACCCCCCCCAATGCCTGCCAATACAAACCCCGGGCCCCCCCCCCCATGCCCCGCCTATCCCCCCCTATGCCTCCTATACCCCCCATATCCTGCCCAACCCCCCATATGCCTGCCTGCCTTTACAGCCCCCCCATATGCCCGCTCCCCCCTTTTAAAAAGAGCCCCTATAGCCTGCCTGGCCCTTTTCAGCCCCCATTTTCCTGCCTCCTTTTCAGCCCCTATATGCCTCCCGCCAACAGCCCCCTAATGCCGCCTTCCTATACAGCCCCTATATGCCTGCCCCCATACAGCCCCTATATCCTGCCTAACACCCCATATGCCTGCCTGGGGGTATCACCCCCTATG